>CAOKZL010004346.1:0-81617 GCA_948472985.1 Iguana delicatissima
ATGGTAGCAAAGACCTCCAGGCTGATGCCCTCAACAAAAAGAAAAGGACCAGTCCAAGAGAGGGGAGGAGACTTACTGTGTGACTGATGTCATGGAGAAGTCGAGACCGAGGGGAAGCAACTAGTAACCAAGAAAGAAGACAATACTCTGTTGACACAACCTTGCTGCTACTATACTGTCATACACTTCACAAACAGTCCGATATGCTTTCTGACCCACCAAAAAGACAAGGAACCTCCTGTAACCAGACCTGATAGAAATATGAAAATATGCATCCTTCAAGGCCAGTGTGGCAAGCCAATCTTCCTTCAAGAAGAAACGATGGTACCTATATCTCCTCTTCAAGCTTCAAAAAAGCAAAAACAAAACAAAGCTTCAAAATTTTCGGAAGTTTGACATCTCTCAATTGACTTGGTGTCCTTACTCGCTACCAGACTTTGCTCCTTCCCACAGTGGTCGGGGCAGACGAGGCATTGCTCTCTGGAAAGCATGAGAATGGGTCTGCCCTCTTTGGGGCTGGAAAGGGAGCAAAACTCATTTGGAGAGCTGTCCTGAAAGCTCCCTTTGGGGGGACAGGTCTCTTCACTGTCATTGGTTGTTCTATACTCTAAACCGCCAGGCTCCACACACTCTTGAATGTGGAAACAAAGTACCTCCCCCAATGAATCTTCAGGACCTCTTCCTTTTTGTTGGGAGGCTGATGTCCTCCCCCTCACTCAGATGGGTGATCCCCTCCTTTTCCTTCAGGACGCTGCATCCCGGGGAAGTATCGTCTGCTCCCACGGAGCCCTGGCAAGAAAAAAGAAGAATGCTGGCCACTCTTCTACCGAAAGGCTTTGTCCTCTCCTGTGAGCACTCAGGAGCAGCTCCATTTGCCTTTGAACCAAGCTTGGGAACCCTGAGTGCCCCCAGATATCATCAGAGTGCAACTCCCAGCATTCCTCACCACTGGCTAGCCTGCCTGGGGTTGCTTGAACTGACAATCCAACAGAAACTGATGGATGCCTGTACCTGGGTTGGCGCAGCTTTTACTGGAGTGGAAAAAGGGTGGAGGAGTGAGAAAGAGGCTTCGGACTTTCTCCTGTGGGTCACCAGAGATCTCAGAGGAAATTGTATGCACAATCTCGGCTTTTCCTCCCCAGAGCTGTTTTGCATAGGTAGAGGGAGGATTTTTTGCCTCCTGGCCACAGAATGTGGACCATTTGTGGGATGTTATCGGGCATGCTGCAGTGAGGGTGGGAGGTGAGGCAAAGGGAGAAAGTGAAAAGACAACCCCTTCATGGATCAGAGAGACTGTCCTTTCTTACCCCTGATGAAGGAAGCTTTTCCACCATGTATGTCCCACGGGGGGACTCCACCAAAATGCTGGCTTCCTGAGGCTCTAGAGAACTGCAATGGGATAGGAAAAGGCAAAGAAATGTCAGAGCCTCAAGGAATCGATCTCATCAGATAAGACCAAGAGCACAGCGGTTCCTTGAATCCTGTCTCCAGCTGTGACCAGAGGGATGGTCTAGGAAGTCCCTGGGGGGCCACGAGGGCCTCCATCTCCTCCACTCAACTGCACTGACTCCAGACTGCAGGGCTGAAAACTCTCAGTGATGACCAAAGTGCAAAGGCAGACCCTCCCTTTCATTCCTGCAAACTCCATCATCTCTATTTCGGTTGGCTGTCTTCCCTGGGTGCAGGAACATGAAGGTCCTGTGTGTAGGGAGGGGGTAGCCCTACCCTGGAAGGGCTTACTTTGGATGGGCCTCGAAAACCTCCTCTTGGTCGCGGTTCTTGCAGCAGAAGAGGGGGCACCTCTTCCAGATCTTCTGCAAAGGAGATAAAATGGAGAACCTCTCAAAGGAAGAGGAGGGCTGGCTGGCCTCCTAGTCCCAAAGGGGCCTGAAAGGAGGAAGGGGGTCCAAACCAGCAAGAAGATGGACCCCCACACACACAGTGGCCATCTCATCCTCCCCTCATCTCTCTCTGTGGCCCCTTACCCTGAACCGTCTCAAGAGGGCCATCATCAATAAGAACACAACAACGCAGTCACAGGCAGGCAAAAGTGGGATACCCCGGCAGGACAACCCACAAGAGCATCTACCCACAGCGACAGCCAGAAAGGCAATGGCGTGTTTCCGTTGACCTCACAACCTTCTGATCTCCAGGATGACCATGGAAGCAAACAATGGTCTGAAATTCTTGCAGAAAGAAACTTTCTGACAGTAAAAAAAAAAAAAAAGCATGGAGGCTACATCTGTACATATGTGGAGACTAAATGGGGGAGTTTAGCTACAATGGGGAGAAATGATTAAACCTAGGACAGGCCACCCAAGTCTGCAAATCCTCAAATCCTCAAATCCTTGGCAAGGATTCCAGATTCGCAAATCCAAATCCCTGTGCAAAAATAGGTGAACCGAATCTTTCAAATCCACCAACCAAAAATAGAGGTTTTTTTCAAGTTCTATTTTAAAAAGGTTTTAAAAAGTTTAAAAAGTTTTTTTAACAATTGCTTTTTAAACCCTTTTTTAAAAAAAAACAATTTAAAAAACAATTTAAGATTTGTGAGAGTTGTGGATTCCCAGAATCTTCCAGGGATTCAGATATGGATTCGGATTCGGAAAATTCTGAATTTGTCCCATCCCTAATTAAACCCTTTGCTAAGAAATTAAGAAAAATGACCAGTTAATAGACTGGTAGGTCCAGGGTTACGGATATAGGTCAAAATATAGCTTTGAATTTATCTGTTCTATCTGAGCATTCTATGTGAATGATTAAGGACACAGTACGATGGAATATTAAAATATTGTAATGGAATATTTAGATCAATTGAGACAAATGTGTAATTAAAGAAAATAAACCAGGAGCTGAAGCAGAATAAAAATCCTGGAGATAAAGTTCACAAATCTGAACAAAAATAAAAATCCGTAGAGAAACAAGTGAGATTTTCAAAGAAAAAATCACTCAAAGAAAGTAAGGGGAAAAATGGACAATTTATAAGACCTTGTCTTTGGAACACTCGCTTTAAGAAAAAGAAAAGGGAAGTAGGGTTCTATGGTAAAATGTTTCTTAAAATAATTTATTGTTGATAAGTGCTATATCTGAAATCACCAACTAGAGCAGGCAAAGAAAATAAGGGAAGATCCTTTTGGTTATATTGTATGTGTTTTAATAGGAAAATTTGGTCTGTCTTTGGAATTATATAATTTTGTCCTTTATGAGATAATAAAAAGAAATAATTGTATAGTTCATTAAATTGGTATAATTTTGTAGTATGCTTTTTTTATTTTTGGTAGGATTTTGCTTCTCTTTGTGATGTATGGTTTTCTTATTCTTTTTTCTTTTTTCTTCTTTTCTTTAATTGTCTATTATTATTACGTTGGGCTATTTCCTAATAAAAAGATTGCAAACTTTTTATTAGGAAATAGACCAACATAATAATTTTTGTGTGTGTGTGTGTGTGTGTGTGTGTGTGTGTTTTATCTATCTCCCTGGTTACTTGTGTATGAAAGAAAGCCAATGAGAAAGCATTCCTCCAAAACAATTTTAGAAATCCACAATCCTCCAGGGGAGGGAATCCCAGTGAAAAATTATTTAGTAATTATGGGCCTTTTCCATCCTACACTTTTCTAGGGCTGTCATTCCACTTTCAAACTCCTGCGGAATTCCTCCCTAGACAGCAATGCCGGGGTTTCATAGGAGGCTGAAAGTGGGATAATAGCACTATACCAGGCTAGTGCAGAAAGGGCCTTGGTTTCCCTATTCCTTCATTCCTTGGGAAAGAGAGAAAGAGAGGCTACCTGTGATTGGTCTGCTTTTGGGCCCCTGGCAGAGACAGACCGAGGGATTGGAGGAGGACTGGACTAGGCTCCCTGGTTGCCACGGGCAACAGGGGGCAAACTTGGCCTAGGCCTGCCCTGCAAACTCGCACCAGGCACTGAGAACGGGGCAGTGCGTCCTCTCACAGAGGCCGTCTGCACCTTGAAACAGACTAGGAGCAGACTACTTACCGGAGATCCGCACCTCAGTCCGCTCCATGACGGCTCCAAGTGGTCCTCCAGCGTGTTTTTGAAAGACCGAAAAAAAGGGGCCTACATTTTCCTGGAACGCGCCATTGCGCTCCTGCTCCCTTGTGCAGATTTGCAGGCCCACACCAATGCAAGCCTGCGATCTACAGAGGGCGAGCTTTAGGCATGGCAAGCTTCAGCGGTTGGTCGGGACCCATGACCAATTGGAAGCCACCGTTTTGGAAGCTGGAAGCTGCCATTTTGGAAGCTGGAGCCACCATCTTGGAAGCCGGAAGCCACCATTTTGGAAGCCAGAGCAGTGCCGATCTGCAGACCTCGCCCTGCTCCAATTCTCCCTGGACCAAGGCGGGGCCCTGCGGAGGGGCTTTAGGGACAGTCCGCGTTGCTCCGGACCCCAGAAGAAGCGGCAGGTGACAGCATGGAGCGGCTCCCTCGCCTCGTGCGGAAAGGGCCTCATAAGCGCCATCAAGCCAAACAGTCAGGGCGGCTCTTTTCAGAACAAACCGATCTCACGCACTGCCCAAAGTTGCATTATACGTTGCTCTTGTCTATTTTGATTTTTTTTAAAAAAAAAAAAACTGAAGTGTATTGATTGTGCCACCACACAACGACAATGACTTTCCAGCCTGCTTTGTCTTGCTGAGTGGCCATGTTAAGGGGGGTGGATTCTGAATGCTGCAGTCTGCAAAAGTAACTTTCCAGGTTCTACATTAGCCCAGCTTTCCCTAACCTGGTGCTTGCAGATAGGTTGGCTTGCTCTCTCCCTCTTCTCCCCCGAGTACGGACATCAGCTGTTTTGGCCAGGGAGGATGGGACTTGTGGCTCAGGCAGGCTGGGAGAGGCCGGTATTTGGAGGGGAGCGTCTTGAGCATCAACCCAAAGGGTGTATCTACATGCTGGGTTTGTGAGAAGAATCCCTGGACTGCTGTAGAACTGTTTTTCTTTTTCTTTTTAATAGATGTTTTGACATGCTTTTAATATTATTGACAATTCAGTTAATAGGAACGGCAATTTTTCATTGAGGCTTATCTGTATTGTACTGGCTTTGATTTGCAAACTACAAAAACAGAAGGAAAAGGTCTCAGTTTCCAAGCCATCTTTAGTTGTTAATTCTCTGCATGGCTTTGTTAGAAATTAGACCTTGATTTTTGGTATGTGTGGGAGTATGGGATTAATAATGATTTCATTACCTAAGTTCTTTTTGTGGCTGTGCATACTTATGATCAAATAACTGATCCATTCTTTCCTTTGCTTGCATTACAGATGGTTGTTCGTTAGCTGGTTGGCCTGTTAGCACAGGATGTTTACTGATCTGTATCTAACGGTTTATACTTTTGGTCAAGTTTTCCTTTCCCTCTGTAACATGTTGTTTGTTCTGTTTTCTTTCCCCTTTCCCCTTCACAAGGGTTTTGTGAATGTGTGATATTTCTCCTGTTTTAATACTACGGTACTACCTATTGATAGTGCTTATTCTATAAATGCTAACAGAACATAAGATAATAAATATAAGTTTCTTCTCAAATATATAATATGTGACTGCCTTGAATATTTATATAGAATATGTGAATGCCTTGGAGACAGATAGATAGATATATTCCACTGACACTAATTGTATTTTTTTAGCTTTTTAAAAAATATTCCAAGTTTTCAGCTTCCAGATTTTATGTAGATCTGGACAAACTTTGTATTCAAGTCTGTTTGCCTTTTTATCCTCCATTTGTGCTTCCTTTTCCTGGGGGCTCTGTGTAAGACCTGAGCATGGTCTTGGGGCTCATAGAGGTCTCTCTTTCATAGGACTGCCTTACATGGAAGCCAATAGCATTAAATTCCCCTCTGTGGCAACCAGTGCCTCACATGCTGGTGGGACACTGAATCTGCTCTGAGCTTTAATGTGAGCTTTAAACTAACTCTCCAAAATGCTGAAGCCCTGTTTCTGAAACAATATTGATACCTTGGTTAGATCATACTAAATAAATAAATAAATATAAAAGTAAAAATAGACAAGACTCGCTGCCCTACTGACATGGGAGCATATCATCAGTGTACCTGGTTGAACTTGAGTCCATCCCTGGATGGTCTACAATGAGATGCTCTTCAGATGACTCCACAACTTTCAAATGAATCTAGCCTTAAGTCTCTAAAATGTTACCTTATTTGTGACACACTACTTAGCTTTCCAAAACCCAGTAAAAGGTCATGGGTACCACTTAAAAGCACAAGGTGGGCAAAATGTGCCCCCATAGACTGCATATAGTCCCTGGATCCCACATTTGTGGCCTCGGAAGCCCCCTCCACTTCCACAGTTGTCCACCCTTGAGCTAAACAATAATTGTTTTGTGAGCTGACTGTAAGGGGGTTCAAATGCAAATCAAGTTCAGTTTATTTATATAAACTTCTATTCCATCCTACGTTCCCAGTTTCTTCAGTTTTTAAGAGGCAGGAGGGTTAACAAAATGTCTCGCTGGAATGGAAATAGCCAACCTGTAACTGTTGCTAACTCCTTTGAGTGCTAACACACAGGGTGTGGGCTTAAGCAATGTAGTTGGAAGGAGAAAAAAAAGAATACCATAATTGCACTGTTTGCTGACAAGGACGCCATATCATCCAGTGTGATAAGAGCCAAATTAACAGCTTTGCTGATGGGGCATCTCTCCCTAATCCACCAGAACAACATAGTGGAATAGAACACACTTCCACACAAAAGGTTCATATGTCTACATTGTTTGGTAGTCATTAAACGTTCAGCAGCTTGCTTTGTTTGTGAATGGGTTGATTTCTGTTTCTACTCTTCTTATTTATCCTGGTGGATTTTCAGGTTCTACCTGCCCAGAAAACAATTATTTGTGAGTGACTAGAAAATCAGATAAATCAATCTGTATTCTCTCTCTGTGACAGTGCCAAGATCACTGCTGGAAACTACCACCTATTTCCTTTTCAATGTGCTTGTGTCCCACACCTTGCCCTGAGGCTAGGTAAGTTGGGTTGAAAGCTAGAAGAGTACCAGTTTCTTTATTTTAAGGGGGGAAAGGAAGTGCTGACTAGAAGATGAGAGACTTCACAAGGTAAAAGACTTCACTTTATCTTCCTGAGTGGAAGAAGTGGAACAGATTTGTGAATCTGTGCTTTTTGGTTTCTCACAGTTTCTCGTTTTTCTTGGTCTTCAGATTAGCTCATAAACCTTGAGATTTTCAAACCCATGAAAATCAAACCCACAAATGTGGAGGCCTGACTGTATATGCATTTCTGTATGGACTTCAATGTATACATTTTTTTGCATGCAATTTTAACTTGCTGAAGTCCATTGCAAAATTTGGAGAAAAGCAAATCTTGAAAAATAACTCCAGGATCAAGGGGCCAGTTTCGAGGGATTGAGCGTTAAAGGTGAAAAGTTAGGAAAGTAAAAGTTAAAAAATCCACACATATATAAAAAATTCTACATTTCACTTAAAAATTAAAAAGCAATTAATTAAAATTGAATGAAAAAATAAAATGAATCAAAACTGATTTTTTTAAAAAAAAAATGCCTCCTATTCATTATTATCAGATAAAAATCTCACACTGAATTTATTCTTGATTCTGCATATGTTTATATTTATATAGAAATGAACATTAGATGTACTTGAATTAACTTTAATTAATATGACATTGACTACGTTACTGACTATTGTTAAAGAATAGAGCAGAGTGTGGTATTGAATATGACATTGACTGTAATATTGACTTTCTAGTTGACCATAGAAAACAAACTCAGAAGTGAAATAAGCCAAGCAAGCCACAAAGAAAAACTTCCACTGAGCTGGTCTGGTTGCTTATGATCTCCGAGCCCTATTTTCCTCGCTCTAACTACGTGTTAATTAAACCCTTGGTTTTAATTAGTTTCATTATTTGCTTCTTCCCTCTCTCTTTATTTTATCTAGGCAAAGTGGTTCCACAGCTGCCTTTTTAGCAGGAGTTTTGTGGGGTTTGCTTTGCTCTCTGTGTGTTGAGTTGCATTTGGGTTTTGCAGTTTTAGGCCAGTGGTCTCTCTCTCTCTCTCTCTCTCAATCTCTCTTTAGGTTTACTTCTCTGTTATTTCCCAGAGGAGAATCTGGAATAGTGATTTGAAGTTGGTATTTCCATCTGGAGATGACATACTCGTTCTCCAACCCACCCCCAGCACGCAAGCTAATTTTCTTCATCTGCCCTCTGTCCCAAAATTTGCTTTGGCTTTCCAATTGACTTCAGCACTCCATGGATGTATTCATGTCCTCCATCTTTCCTTTTCTTTTCAAGGCATTGTTCTTGCCCTGAGATTCCTCCCCTCCCATAACCTCCGCCTGTCTGTGGGCCTTTCCACATAATACTCTTATAGTGCTATTATTCCACTTTCAATATGCTATGGAGTCCTAGGATTTGCAGTTTAGGGAGTGGCATTTAGGATTCTCAGCCAGAAAGCTCTTTGGCCCCAGAATTCCACAGGATGTTGGAAGTGGAATAATAGCACTATAACAGTGTAGTGCGGAAAGGTCCTCAATATCTTGATAAATCTTCTCTCATCTCACTTTTCCAGCCGCTTTTAAAATGTCTCCTCCTCCTCCCATTTCTCCCCTTGTCCTCAGCTTACTTTGATTGCTTAAACTGAGCTCAAATTGCAAAAGTAGTTTGTAGTCAGCTTAGCAGGAAGATTGGAGAGGAGAATTTTAAAGAAGATATCTGTGATCCTGAACCCTGGCTCCACATAGGCTGAGTACCTTCGATGGCTCATTTAAAGTTCAGACCAAAACTCAAAGTGGATTCATTCCCCCTCTCCCATTCACACAGAAGTCCTCAGCACAGAGTAGCGCAATCGTTTTTTTAGACAAGGTGACCCATGGCCCCCTTCTTCACCCTCTTGACTTTTCTCAACTCCTCCATTCTAGGTTGGCCCAATCTGTGCATTAAATGTCTACCTAGTGGAAGGAATGCAACATGATCCCACCCGACCCCCACAAACAAGGAACAGCCACCCAAATGTGCGTGGTCTCCAAAGCTTCAGAAAGATTTCCCATCTAAGGCTCCAGATGCAAGCAAGGAGCAAGAAGAGCAGAAGCCAAGCTGTCCTGGGTCTAAAAAGAAACCACAAAGATGCTGCCTTCTTTGCCATGAGGCATGCTAGGCAGTGGAAACCAACTAATGAGGCACAAGAGTTCCCCCTCATTCCTGACATAACAGGAAAGGTAGTGGTTTGGTTGTGGTCAAGCAAATGAGTAAGCCAGAAGCTTTCTTGTTTAATGTATTTCACTGCAATTACCATGCAATGTATCCTTAGGACATCATAATAATCAGAACAATAAAAAAACAGAACAATAAAAGAATGCATGTATTTTGGGTATCGTTAACTCCTTGATTTTGATGGGAATTAGTTTCCCAGGGTCTCAGCCCTTTTGGTGGGAAATTATGTGAAAGATAAAACTGTTAGGAATCAGCTTTCTTTTAGCAGAGTAGCAGACAAAGCATGCCTCAATCGCATGTGGCTTTCCTAGACTGAAACTGACTGAGAAAACAAAACGAGCCAGGCAGTTTCAGGTTACAAACTAAGAAAAAGTTTACTAGTGGCTCTTACATTTACATACATACTGGGGACCTTACATAGAATTAAAGAGTGGGAAAAGACCACAAGGGCCATTGACTCCAACCCCCTGCCTGTGTTCGAGAGCCCAAATGTAGTTGAATGCAAGATAAGTTAAACCCAGAACTGAGCCTTAAAAACCATTTTTGCTTTGCCTTTCCCATATTAAAGCCACAAATCATTTCCATCAAATCCATGAAGAAATGTGCAAAGTTAGGATGCTCTTGCATAAAAAAGAAAAGCATTATTCTCACCCATTCCAATTTCAAATTATATTCTTTTTTTGTTTGTGCTTCCGTTTCATCACAACTATGCAATAGACCTCTGGGGCATTTTGCACAATGATGATAATAAGACATCTATTAGAAAATAGAAGCCATTTTTTAAAAATCAGTCATTAGGATCTAACTTATGTGTCAATACCAGAAGTCAGAAGAGAATGAAACACAGGCAACAGCTGGTCAGAACAAGGGTCAGAATAATATTTCTTATGCATTGACCAAATTCAGTAAGTACACCTATTGAAGATACTGAAGTGTGAATACATCTAACTGAACACTAACATTAGGAATGTCCATACCATCATCTTTCCAGGATAACAGGATCCAAATCCCTGGTCAGCCATGGAAACCCACTGGTCTGTTTTGGCAAGTCACCCTCTCTCAGCCCAGTTGGAAGAGAATGACAAAAACCTTTGAATAAATCTTGTCAAGAAAGCCCTATGAATCACAGAGTCATCGAGTTGGAACAGACCACAAGGGCCATCAATCTTAGGACTCTGGCAGGTTCGTATGGGGTGATATGGTCTTTCCAACTCCCTGACATGCAGGAATACACCATCAAAACATTTCCAACAGGTGGTTATACGGTGGTATGTCTGGAAGGCACACAACCACCACTCTTTTGGTCCACCTGTCTGTGGATACATTCTGGTTTGTGTAACATACATAATAATCATTCTCAGTGGAAATTGGTGGACATCAGTATCTAAAAGGAGTCTAGACATGAGATGAGATGAGTGGGGGGAGAAGGAGGAAGCATACATGGGAGGGTAACTAAGGAAAACCCAGCATATTTCAGAACAAAACCTTTGAATCATAGAATCTTAGAATTGGAAATGTCCACAAGGGCCATCTCGTCCAACCTTCTGCCATTCAGGAAGAACAACTACTAAACTCCTGAAAGAGGCACATCCAACCTCTCTTGAAAGGCCTCTACAGAAGGAAGGTCCACTGTTCTGTCAAACAGCTCTTATCATCAAGAATTTCTTCCCAATATTCAGGTGAGATCTCTTTTCTTATTATTTGAACCCAGTGGCTCATTTTCTAGTCTTTGAAGCAGAGGGAAACCACCTGGCTCCATCCTCTACGTGACATTCCCTTCAGATATTTAAAGAGAACTATCTTGTCACCTCTCACTAACAAACTCCATAAATAATTCCTCATAAGGCTTAGTTTCCAGACCTTTCATCACCTCTTTTACTGAGGCAGATAAAATCAGAACAAAAAGAAGAACTGGAAATGCTTAATACTCCTAGAGATTTCTTTCTCCCTTCTCTTTGAGCCCCTATTGTGTACATGAGCAATCTTGAGTGGCTGGATTTAAGAGGACCACAAAAGGTGGAGAAAGGCTCCCAGGTCCAGGAGAAGGTTGATTGCTTCTCCTGGAAGGAACAGATGTAACCAATACCATCATCTAGTAGCACAGTCATGACTCTTCTGGATAGGACAAATGTGTTGTAATAGTTAAAATGTTAAACTAGGATTGGGGCAACCCAAGTTCAAATCCTCACTTAGCCGCAAAGATCAGGGAATGATTGTGAGCAAATTGCTCAGCCTAGGTTGGTCTCCAGAGTAATATTAGACATTCTCCAGCAAGGGACAGGCCATCACCACCCCTCTTAAATAGATTATTCAATCATCTAGTTATTCTTTCTGCCAAAGAAATTTTTCCTAACATCCAACATAAATCTCAGTACCTCCTTTAACTTAAGGCCATTAGATCTGGACTGATTGTGGTGTTGTTAATTGCCATCAAGATGACACTGATCTATAGCAACCCTACCACTCTATTCTGCATTGGTTAAGCCTCATTTGGAATACTGTGTCCAGTTCTGGGCACCCCAATTCAAGAAGGATATTGACAAGCTATAATGTCTCCAGAGGAGGGTGACCAAAATGGTGAAGGACCTGGAAGCCATGAAGCCCTTTGAGAAGCAGGTGAGGGAGCTGGGGATGTTTAGTCTGCAGGAGAGAAGATTAAAAGGGGACATGATAGCCATGTTTAAATATTTGGAGGGATGTCATGTCAAGGAGGGAGCAGGCTTGTTTTCCACTGCTCCAGAGATTAAGGCCATTTCCGCACTGGGCTTTTAAAATGGTGCAGAGCGACCTCCAACGGAGATCTTCTACACCATAGAGTGGACTGGGTCGGACTACTTTTTGTAGTTCCATACCTCAGTCTGGTTCTGCGCGACCAGAACTGGTTGCGCAGCGTACTTTTTAGAAACCTCTTTTTAGAGGTTTTTAAAAAGCACGGAGCGCATGACTCCGTCTCCATGCTCTGGAGCAGATTTGCAGGCGCGCGCAAGTGCATGCCTGCAGATCTTCCGGGGGTGTGCTTTTGACTGGCTAGCTTCTCCGGTTGGTGGAGAGCCTCCACCAACTGGAAGCCGCCATTTTGGACACTGGAGCAGTGCGGAGAAACGAGCTCGCACTTCTCCTCATCCTGACAGACTCGATCGGAAGGAGAAGAAATCTGGTGAGTCTCGTTTTCGCCCGGTTATTTTCCAACATGCGGAAAGGGCCTAAGACAAGGAGCAAGGGATTCAAGCTGCAGGAAAGGAGGTTTCACCTGAACCTCAGGAAGAACTTCCTGACGGTCAGAGCTGTCTGGCAGTGGAATCTGCTGCCTCAGAGTGTGGTGGAGTCTCCTTCTTTGGAGGTTTTTCAGCAGAGGCTGAATGGTCATTTGTTGGTGTGCGTATCTGCATAGCAAGGGGTTGGTCTGGAGAGCCCCTAGGGCAGTGGTTCTCAATCTGTGGGTCCCCAAATATTTGTGGACTTCAGCTTCCAGAATCCCCAGCCACTATGGTCAATGCTCAGGGCTTCTGGGAGCTGAAGTCCACAAACATCTGGGGACCCACAGGTTGAGAACCACTGCCCTAGGGTCTCCTCCAACTCCATGATTCTGTGATTCTATGACCCACAAGACACCTTCAAAATATCCTGCCATCAATAGCCCTACTCTTGTTTTGCAAAGTCAGGGCTGTGACTACCTTGATTGAGACAATCCATCTACAGTGTGGTCTTCCCCTTTTTGTACTGCCTTGAACTATACCAAGTATTACAAAGATCTCATGTAGTTCTTCTATAGCTGCTTTTCTAATTTATGTCTAATCCTATCCTCTGGGAACTCAGTTCTTTTTCACCGGCAGTGCCCAAGATCAAATAATGGAGATTCTATCAGTGAAGCAGGTGTTGTATTTTTGAGGTTAAGTTTGGCATCATGTGACATCAAAGAAAATGTGGTATAATTTCTTTAAAAGGATTCTTTTCTTTTCAAAGGCAAATATAGGTTCATTTCACAAACTCATTAAGCTATACCATTGAATTATATCTCCTCCCTTTTACAATTAAAGGCTAGCAGGAAACTAGCACTTTTTTCAAGGAGTTCAGCACAAAGTACATGAGGGTTGCTCTACTTGATCCTCACAATAACCCTGTGAAGTAGCTTAGCCTGAGAATGCATGAGTGGTCTATATGATCTTCTGGGTTAAGTGGGAATTCTAATTCAAGTCTCCCCATGCCAAGACCATAATGCTATCCACTAAGAGTGGGAATTTAATTTCAATTGGATTACGTAAGATTTTACTAAACTTTACAAATTTATTTGTATTCAGGTAAAACTTAGGGGCATCAGATTCCATCTTACTTTGGAAGCTAAGCAAGGCCAGGTCTGGTTAGTACTTGGATGGGAGCACCAATGAATACCGGTTTCTGTAGGCTACATTTCTGAGGAAGGAACTAGCAAAACCACTTCCTGGCCTAAGAAAATCCTATGAGATTCATGGAGTCACCCTAAGTTGACAGGCAATTTGAAGGCATATATTCAAAGCTTGAAGGGAAATACTTTCTTGGACTACATTTCCCAGAACTCCCTACCCAGTATGGTCATGAAGCTGGTCACACTGACCAGGGCATGCTCAGAATTGTGGCTCCAAAAAAAAAAAAGTAATTTTTTCCCCAAGCAGGATGAACAAGACTTTTGTATGCAGTTTTTTGAAATCAACGTTAAATGGTTCATCCATCTTGGCCCAGGGCTTCACTTCTCCAATCCTGAGTTCAAATTGCTTTATATTCATCCATGTTAATGCTGAATCAGAATTCCCAGAAACTCATTCTGGTCAATGCATGTTAGTTATAGGTCTACTATTAGATCCCAGTCTAAACCCCTGTTCACCATGTTTTCCATCATAGTTTTTATTGTGTGTCTTCAAGTCATTTCCAACTTATTGGAGCTCTAAGGTGAGTATCAATTTGGGGGGATTTAGCAGCTTGAATACTGTTAGTTACTTTGTTGTTGTCATGCGCCTCCAAGTTGACTCTGACTTATAGAGACTTTCTAGGTTTTCTTGATACGATTTGTAAAGAGGTGATCTGCAATTCCCTTTTCTGAGAAAATGTGACTTTTCCAAGGTCACCCAGTTTCTATGGTTGAGCAGGGATTTGAACCCTGGTTTCTCAGAGTCCTAGTCCAATACTCAAACCACTACTCCATGCTGGGTTTACAGTGTCCCTCCATCATACTATCATTTAAAAAAGAAGACTATCTAGTGGTGCAACTAACCATCCAGGCCAAACTTGTCTCAAAATATTTTCAGCACCATGAACAACAATTCTTTTTCTCCGTGTCATCAGGCTGGTGAACAGTACTGTCATATGACCCATAAAAACAAACACAGCCCTTAAGAAGATGCTACACTTCTGGAATGCAGCAGCCCAAGCCAGCAGAGCTGCTGAGCTGTTCCAATGCCACCTGGAGATGATCCTATCTCAAATTCATCTATGAATGTCAGCTGCAGATCAACTAGTTACTTCCTGGACAATTAACATGCCCACATACATTTTTCTGGGAGATGTGCTCATCCCTGAAAGGGTTATGCTGATAGAATCTGGAACATTTTTGGTAGCAATTTGTCAACACCAGCACACCCCATAGATACGGTCTAGTTGGGGGAATTTCTTTAGCTGTGTAATTAAGACTAAGACACGAATTTCAGCCACAAGATGCAAAAGTATGGACAGAAGAGCAGGATATGGAAGAGCAGGTTATGTTTGTAAAATCGTTTTCTGTGGGCTTCCTCCTTTAGCCACCTCTATGACCATTCTGGGTCAATGGCTTCAGTCTTATTGGTCTGCCTCAACTAGAGAACACTGTTGAATCAAATGTTGACTGAGGAGTGAATAGTCATGTAAATTGCACTGATTCAATGGCTTTATCCCAGCTGGAAATATCAATAAAATTTAAACTATTAAGGGATGCATCTGTGGATGCATGCTTCCATTTGCTAAAGCATGTATCTGTACATTGTTGACATCTTCACAAAGTTTAGGGCAATTTTGTAGAAGTGGAAATGTTGTCCAACACCTTTCTTCCTTGGAAAAGATTGCACACACCAGAACATGTAAACCTAAAACCTATTGTTAATTCTAACTAGAGTAGACACATTGAAAGAATAAGATTTATGTACATCTTGATTCACCCATCAACAATTCATGCAGTGGGTCTACTGAGCTTGGGATTAATCAGGAGGACTCCTGCCATAGATTTCCAACCAAACCTACCTCTGATTTCATGTTTGGTGTCTGAGGCACAGCTTGGTTCAATCTGTTTGCTATGGTTGTTGTGTATCTTCAAGGCAGTCCTGCTTAATGGTGACCTACTCTAGGGTTTTCTTGGCAAGATTTATTCAGAAGATGTTTGGCACCATTGCTTTCCTCTGAGGCTCAGAGAGTTTGGCAGGCTCAAGATCACTCAGTAATTTTCATCGCTGGATGGAAATTCAGTGCCTGTATCACTAGTTTAACACTCAAAGCAATACACATCCTGGCTTCTAATACTGGACTGAGTGGGCCAAAAGTCTGAAATTCAAAGCAATGAAACTGAAACAGGTTTTTAATTAATTGGCTGCAGGGAGCCTTTTCTGGGAAGCTGCAGTACTTCCCACATTATTTTTATATGATATTATACTTTTTAAAAAATTTAATGGTGTTTTAATGTGATGATTGCTTAGTTTTGTTCTAACTTTTTATTATCAGGGTTTTAACCTTTGTAAGATGCCTTGGAACTCATGGCAGGAGAAAGGGGGCATATAAAAAAAAAATAAATCCTGATCTCCCAGATTTGACTCAAACCACTCCATACCACTGTCTCTGTTGAAGAAAGCCACATAACCAAATCAATGAGGCATATCTCTAATTAGGATTGTTCAAGTCATCATATTTCCAATTGCTGTGTATGATTTCTGTGTACAATTGTGAGAAAGCTGCCAAGAACAAAATCAACTCATTTGAAATATGGTGCTGGAGAAGAGGTTTATGGATTCCACGGGCTGCTAAAAGGACAGACAAATCAGTCTGAAAGCAAATCAAGCTTGAACTCTTCCTAGAAGCTAAAATGGTCAGACTGAGGCTATCGTGCTTTGGGCATATCACAAGACTGCAAGACTTATAAGAAAAGATTGTAATTGCTTGGTAAAAGCAGCAGCAGAAAAAGATGAAAACTGCATTGCAGGTGCATACATTCAATCAAGGAAGCCATCTCACTGGGTATGCAAAATCTCAGCAAGGCCAGTTTATAATAGAGTGTCTCTGATTCACAGGGTTGCTATAAGATGGAGCCAACTTGATGGCAATTAACAGCAACAAAAAATTATGAAGGCTCCTGAATGATCCAAGATGTTAAAAAAAGATATGATAGTGTTAATTTGGAGGAACCGAGTGCAGTGAAGTGGTTTGAGTGCTGGACTACAACCCAGGAGATCAGAGTTTGATTCTCTATAGGGCCATGGAAACCCACTGGGTGATTTTGGCTACATCACACACTCTCAGCCCCCCAGAAAACCCCATAATATGTTCACCTTAGGACTGCCACAAGTCAGAAACCAGTTGAAATCACACAACAAAATAATGACAAGTGGTGAGAAAGGTGAATGAATGATGAAATCGTGCTGTTTAGAGTTTGTAGTGCACAAAATGGACCCTAGTTATTGGATAAAAATTACTTTTTTTTCTTCCCATCTCTTATTTGTACATTTAACCTTATTTGTATGGTGATTGTAAAAACAGAGTGACCATGGTCACCCCAGAGTTAATGTTTACTATGAGCTGGTTACTGTGGAAAAATGCTGACATGAAAACAAAATGAACTTTAAGAAAAGTGCTATGAGAAAACAAGTGACATGTCTTTTCTCCACATTTTCTACATCAGTGATTCTTAATCTTTGCTTTACCAGGGACCTCCTATAAATACAATTTGTTGCTGGGGACCCCCAAGACTTAAATCAAAATTTAAATATTTTCATTTAGATTTAAATATTTATTTATTAAAGGCCTTTGGAGATTAGGATTCAAATCCCTGCTCTGACATTGGGTGACTTTGGGCAAGTCATATTCTCTCAACTTCAGAGGAAGGTAAAGGCAAATCCCCTTGGAAAAAATCATGCCACCCCTCCCACTCCCCCATGACAGGTTCATCTTAGGATTGCCATAAGTCAGAAGTGACTTTGAAGGCACACAACAACAAAGTGCCACTAATGGGGGGGGTCTTTCTAACCATCATGTCTTTCCTCTTTGAAAACTGACTTGTGGCAATACTAAGGTGATCCTATCATGGGGGTCTTCTTGGCAAAAGTTGTGGTCTTTGCCTTTCTCTGATGCTGAGAAAATGTGACTTGGTAGAGTAGGTGACGTGGCTGTTGGAAGAAATGGAGAAGAGTGAAAATGAAAGCTTTCCATGTTGTGATTTAAATACAATGAAAATTAGGAAATTACCACGGTAACCATTATCACAACTGAGATAGTAAGAGTATGTAAACTGAGCCAGTATGTTTTCATGGTTTGGATGTTGGACTATGACCATGGAGACCAGAGTTTAAATCCCCCCACAGCCATGCAAGCCCGCTGGCTGATCATGGGCAAGTCACACTCTCACGTCTTTCAAGAATCCGAGGACAAACACCCTCTGAACAAAGCTTGCCAAGAGAACGCCGTGATAGGTTCTTGAGGGTTTCCATAGGTCAGAAATAACTTAGACATACAACAAACAACAAATAAACTGAAAGTCATCGTAGTAACTGGTGTTTTGAAATAGTCAGACAGTAAATATATCCTCTTTCTTGGTTTTCAAAATATGGTAACCCTATTATATCCACCGCGCAGTACATTATAGTTAATTCGTCTTCTTTTCCAAATCTTACTTTTTAATAGATCTTGTTCTCCTTGCAACTTTATCTGTTTCATATCCTACCAAAGAAGAACAACTTGACCTGGTGATCCTATTGTGTCTGTACTTCTATTTACATGCTGAATAAATGGATATCTTGTTGTCCAAAAGTTGTTATCAATACTATTTTCTCTTATTGATTTAATAATAAAAGTTAAGAAAAATGAATGCAAGATGTCAAGCTCTACATAACCATTTACTAATACATTGTTGTTGATCATCCCTTTATACCTTCTTTTTTCCCAACAAAATATTCAAATTAATGTGGATTAAAATAAACATATTTTAGAATGCAACTAAATGGCCTACAGAACTAAGACTGTTACCCCAAAAGGAAGGTGACTCTGGGGTCCACCTGAGATGACAATGCCTCTGTTGAAAGGTGGGGAATTATAGGTCGAAAGGAAGGGGCAACTTTGAGAGAAGAGGTCAAAAGGAGTGACAACTTTGGACTCTCTTCACCTATATATAGTGGTACTATCTGCAAGACACCAGTTGGAGGTCAAAAGAGTGTTTTATTGGGAGGAAATCACAAACACATACAAGATTCAAGCAGTCTTTCAGCCATTCAAAGCTAATAGAGGAAAGGAGAGAAAGGATGGATAGCAAGGAGATTTTGGGATGAAGTGGACAATAGTTACTGTTCCAGAAGCAGAAGGCTGAAGTGAAGTAAGCCTCAGACTAGGGGTCTGAGGGCAATACAATGGACAGGAATCTGGGGGCCTCACACAGTATAACATGCCAACATGCATCTGAAATAGTAGCAAATTATGTGGGCTGGAGCTGGGGCCTAAGTACCCTGTTTCCTGGCCTGGAGTGGTATGTGTTAATTGATCTCTGGTAGAGCAAACAAAGGGGTTCAGAACAAGCTAATCATCTTGACTTCAGGAGACAAAGTATAGATGGAGGTTGTGATATCCCTTTAATGGCTGGACAAGTGAGGATACAAAGTGGAATCTCCATGGGAAGAGGTTGCAGGTCATTGGTTATTGGTTGCCTCATTAGAGCTACTTTGCTGGCTATTGTTTTCTGGTTTTGAGCAATTGATAGGATCACCTCGAACCCATTAAGTTGGGGCTCTCCAGCTAATCGTCATGAACTTATGACCTGACCATGCTAAGGTCATCTGCCTAAGCATAAATTCCCAGTCAAAGTCCCTTTCCGCATGGCATTCAGCTTCCGTGTATAATTTTTATTTTGTGTCAGATAATATCCATTGCCAATTATGCTATATTATGGAGTGGAGGTGTATGGTATGGTAACAAGACCATGTAAAAATTCGTTGAAATGCCAAAGATAAAAATTGACAAGACCATCAAATGCCCATCATAGTCCATTTTTGAAAACCCACTGGAATCCAAAAGTGTTCACTTACTTGCAAAAGGACAGCAAAGAGGAAGCCTTCCTAGCATGGCTGTGGACAGAGTTCCAAAGCCTCAAATCAGCCACCAGGAGGGCCCTGTGGCATGTTCCCACTGAATATGTCCGGGAAGGTGATGGTACTTTGGGAAGGGCCTCTCCTGAAGATTTGTCTCTGCACAGGCTCATGAAGGAAGAAAATGGTCCTTCAGGTAGTCTGGACACCAACTATATCAAACTTCATAGTACCTGTAGTATCATAACTCACCTAGGAAAAGGATACAAGGGAAAAATATGGATAACCAATTCACTCTCACTCACAAATCCCATTCATATTCCTAACTAAATCTCACACATGTTTCTGACTGTCTTACACACCCGCCTTTCTAAAACCCCAGCAAACACTCAATCCATTGCCAGTCACCACCAATTTTCCGTTCCCTCACTCTCTCCCAACAGACCAGTCACCGTACTACATATCACATACATAACCAAAGTTTCTCTTAATTTTAGTAGTAAACAGAATAACAACTGGCCTTGTGGATTGCAGTTATGGATTTGCAAGCTCAAGATATCGATCTGTTACCCTGTGTGCTGGGGGTCCCGGAGGGGCGCCCAAATAACCAAATAAAACACAAGATGGGGCAATTAACTGGAGCACTCTCTTAAGCTAAACAAGAGGCAGGGTAACTTAGCGGGATCTTTTACCCTATGTATACAGCGTCAGGTCAGAAGAGCAGCCAGACAAGTTTAAAAGTAACAAAACTGATAGTTTTATTAACAGACAAACAACAAATAAGACAACACATACACACAACTAACTAAGAAATAGGAAATGATAGTTTCGGGAGAAATGGGTGATACGACACCCTTCTTCGTAGTCCTGAAGAGATAGCGGATGAAGAGAAGAAGCTCAGTGCGGGTTGCTGAGGGGAGCTCTCTGAGCAAAGCGGCAGCAGGACGGTCTGGAACTCGGGATCGATCCAAGGAAGCTCTAGGAGCTTGGGGTTTATATAGGGAAAGTATGACCATGGGCTAGTCTGTACTTGGGCGAGAACAATGAGTTTTGGGCGAGAGACAATGTCTCCGAAAGGTCAGATTTTATGTGATTGAGTTAGTTTCGAATTGATAATAGGATGACCGGTATGCAGATGCAGCTCGCTTGGGCAGTTGAGCCTCTAGCTCGCCAGGGTGGACGCTCAGGGCAGGGGTCTCTTTGTGTTAGCGTGCATCTGTAGTTAAGGTGGTTGTATCGGGAGGTCTCCTGAAGCAAGATCTGACTGTTTCTGGCTTGCCTCAGTGGGAAAAGGAATGATTCAGCATTTAATAGCCATGCCTAGTGCCCCATGCTTGTTCGGGGGCCTCACAAACACTTGGCTGAGGGTGGTAAAACAGGACCGAATTGTGATATCGAAATGATATCTCATGTCTACTGAAGCCAGGCCAGTTCACGGTGATAACAGATCCATAACTGATCTGTACTCAGTAAGGCCACACAGTGGCATAGTGGTCTGAGCACTGGACTACAGCTCTGGAAACCAGGGTTCAAATCTCATTCAGCCATGGAAACCCACTGGGTGAAATGAGACCAAACATAGTCTACAAAAAGCCCACCTTATGAGCAAGGAACCTCACTGGGAAAAGGAGGTCAGCAATTGCTGATCGAGGAACAAGGAGGGCCATGTTTCCCACCCTCTCCCACCAGTAAGTGTGGCTGTGACAATCAGAAGCAGGATTCCCGTCATAATTCCTTGTGGAAGCCTCACTCACTAGTGGGATGGGAATGAAAATATTATCCTTCTGATGTCTTTGATAAGCAGCTGAAGAGACTTCCTTTGCCCGACGTAGCAGCTTGCTTTTAAAGTGGGTTTGGGGGTTCAAGATAAGAGGCATTAATTGGTTACACATACATTAGCAGGCAAGGGAATATATTAGCAACCACTTTTAACAGAAGCCCATAACATCGCTATATGATCCTTCAGATAGTCTAGCTCCCAGTAGTACAGATTATACAGTATAATTATAACTTATAGAAACTATAATGATAGCTATAAAACTCATACAGACTTGGTTTTCCTGGAATAGGGCATGGGGACAAACATCAGCGCAGAGGATTTATTTTGTTTTATAAAAATAAATTTATTTTATCTATTGTACAAAGAACCTTTTTCATTTCCAATGGCATTTGCTAATAGATTGATTGTGCTGAAGGGAATTATATGCTCTACTTTTATCCCTCTGATTATCTATAACATTTCAAATTACTGGTGTTTTTACCATGTGTTGCAGTGTCTGTACCTTCCATGGAAAGGGATACATCAAACTCCCCCACCTGCACGACCTCACAAACACACTCAGTCTCTCCAGCAGGAATAAAGGACTTTATTTCAAGTTCAATACATCCTTGGCCAAGTATAAAGGCTGCAGCACAGGTCCCTGTAAGTATCTTCTGGTTACAGGCCTTGGCAAGACCCTGCTAAGCGGTTGAAGGATGAAGAGCCAAAACTGGGATAGCCAGTTGCTGCTAGAGTACCAAGGAGGCAGCAGAATCATCAGCAATTCAATATCAATAATGTTTCAGCACCAAGCATGCTTCAATGCATTCAGCCCAGCTACCACTGGCTCCTTGGTAAGTCCTGCAACAGGGGTAGCTGGGCTTTTCCTCAGCCTACTCACCACCTCTCTCTGGGCTCCCAAGTCTCCAAGGTTTTTTCCAGACAGGCAACTAAGAGAAGCCTCCATCAACTGCATATTCACATCGCTCCTTGAATTTCTTCATATCCCCAGTGCTCAGGAGATTCTTGAAGCCCCTCTCCTGGCATGCAACATCTAACTTTTCCCTCTCATCTAGAGCTTCCCAGGGTTCTTTTATTGTCCTCCTTGCCCCACCCAACCCCCTACAGAGGTCAGCAGCTGGTTCTCCTTTCCTCCTGAGGCCAGAGTGCTGGGAATAGCTAAGGCAGTGCTACTGGTTGCTCTTCCTCTTCCACTCCATGATGCATTTTTTTCCACATTAGCTGTATCATGTTTTAACTTTGTTTTTAATGCCTTGCATCCTGCATCAAGAAAAAGGAAGGATATGAATTAAATAAATCAATAAAACATATAGAGAATAATTTTCTATTGCTATTGGTGCTCTGCCCTCTTATAAATACAAAGAGCAGTTTGCAACATAATTAAAAGTAATGTACAGAATCATAGAATCTAGAGTTGGAGGAGACCACACGGACCATCCAATCCAGTCCCCTGCCATGCAGGACTACACCATCAAAGCACTCCTGACAGATGCCCACCCAGCCTCTGTTTAAAAACCTCCAAAGAAAGAGACTCCATCTCACTCCACTGAGGCAGCAGCACATTGCACAGTTGAATTGCTCTGAATATCAGGAAGTTCTTACTAATATTTAGGTGGAATCTCTTTTCCTGAAGTTTGAAGCAGTTGTTCCACTGTGTCCTAGTCTCTGGAGCAGCAGAAAACAGGCTTGCTCCATCCTCCATATGGCCTCCCTTTTAATATTTAAGCATAGCTATCATGTCGCCTCTTAACCTTCTCTTCTCCAGGCTAAACTTACTCAGCTCCCTAAGCCACTCTTCATAGGGCTTCATGGTTTCCAGGCCTTCTACCATTTGGTCACCCTCCTCTGGACAAGTTCCAGCTGATCAATATCCTTCCAGAACTTTTGTGCCCAGAACTGGACACAAGATTCCAGGTGGTGTCTGACCAAAGCAGAGGATCAATTCTTCAAATTGCTCACAATCTGGGGAAAAAAAGATATATTGAACTAGACAACACTTAATGGCATATTTACCAAGTATTACAGTTGATCCAGGTGAGCATTTCAGCTCAGCTAAATTTTGATAACAATTTAGCCAAACTGGCAAACTCATACAGAAAAAAGCAGGCTATTTTAAAAAACAGAAAGGAAATGGAGAGATTTATCAATTCCCACTATTGATAAGGTAACCATAGATTCACAGAATCATAGAAATGTAGAGTTGGAAGGGACCACAAGGGCCGTCCAGTCCAACCCTCTGCCATGCAGGAAAACCCTCAAAGCACTCCCAACAAGTGGCCATCCAGCCTCCGCTTAAAAACCTCCAACGAAGGAGACTCCACCACACTCCGTGGCAGCACATTCCACTGCCGGACAGCCCTGACCGTCAGGAAATTCTTCCTGAGGTTCAGGCGGAATCTCCCCTCCTGCAGCTTGCATCCATTGCTCCTTGTCCTGGTCTCAAGAGCAGGAGAAACAAGCCCACTCCCTCCTTGACATGACATCCCTTCAAATATTTAAACATGGCTATCCTGTCCCCTCTCAACTTTCTCTTCTGCAGACTAAACATACCCAGCTCTCTAAGTCTGTCCTCATAGGGCATGGCTTCCAGGCCCCTCACCATTTTGGTTGCCCTCCTCTGGACCTGCTCCAGCTTATCCATATCCTTCTTGAATTGGGGTGCCCAGAACTGGACACAGTATTCAAGATGAGGTCTAACCAAAGCAGAGTAGAGTGGTACCAGTACCTCCCTCGATCTAGACACCAGACTCCTATTGATGCAGCTGAGAATTGCATTTGCTTTCTTGGCTGCCGCATCACACTGCTGACTCATGTTCAGCTTGTAGTCTATGAAGACTCCTAGATCCCTTTCACACGTACTGTTAGCCAGCCACGTGTCCCCCATCCTATATTTCTGCATATCATTTTTTCTGCCTAAGCGTAGGACCTTACATTTCTCTCTGTTGAAATTCATTTTGTTAGCCTTGGCCCAGCTCTCCAATCTGTCCAGGTCCTTTTGAATTTTGATCCTGTCCTCTGGCGTATTAGCGACCCCTCCCAATTTGGTGTCATCTGCAAATTTGATCAGCGTGCCCTCTATTCCTTCATCCAAGTCATTAATGAAGATATTGAACAGCACCGGGCCCAGGACAGAACCCTGTGGCACCCCGCTATGCATACCATATAAGAGTAGGAAGTAATCTTGAGGCAGTTGGCATGATGCAGTGTTTTGAATGTCAACTCAGAGTCGGTGACACCAGAGCTCAAATCCTGCTCAGTCTTGGGAACACATTGGGTGTCCTTGGGCAAGTTTCTGCACCTTGCCGTCTTCCAGCACTGGGGTGCCGGGATCACGTGACCAGCCTCTGGTGAGAGGCTCTTGCGTCCAAGGTCCTTCGGCTCCGCACGAGCTGCCTGCTGGTGCGAGAGCCCTGCCTCTTCCTTCTGCAGCACAGGGGCAGGGGCAGAAAGCACAACCGGTGCGGCTATGGAGGCTCCACATGCCAGGTAAGTGCACGCGGGGCCCAGAAGAAATGCATGATCACACACCATTTTCGCCTTCTAGCCGAAAATGAAAAGGTGTGTGATTGGCGCCTGCCAGCCCCTGAAGCGTCGTGTGATTGTGAGTGCATCGTGCGGATCGCTCCTCACAATCGCGTGACGCTCCAAGCCCTCTTTCACATGGCAAATGCCGTCTGAAAAGGGCCATACTCTTTCAGCCTCAGAGGAAGGGTTGTCAAGAAAACTCTGGGAAAGGATCACTGTAAGTCAGTGTTGGCTTGAAACCTGATAACAACAAAGCCGCTGTGATGTAGCAGCTTTGAGTGTTGGACTAGGACTCCAGAGTTCAAATCCATGCTCAGCCATGAAAATTGAGAGCATTTGGGTAAAAATAAACAGAGAGATAAATAAAGGCAACATTTTGGTAGCAGGCCACCAAACCAAGAAGATACTTTTGAAAACAAATCTCAGAAAGGTCAAAGTTACAAGAATTTACAATTATGGGGGACTTCTGTTATCCTGATTTTAGGTTACAGGAGAATAAATTTTGACTGAACATTAGAAGGAACTTCTTGAGAGTAAGAGTGGTTGCTTTGTTCTTTGTCCTTCTTTGGACAACTTCAAAAAAGAGGTTGGACCTGCGGGGGATGTTTTAGCTGAAGATCCTGCACTGAGCACAAGGTTGGACTCAATGGCCCATAACGTCCCTTCCAGTTCTATGATCCTATGATTCTATATTTCTCCCCCAGGGCTAAGAATGGGAAAAGTCTATCCCTTTGGATTTCTCCCACATTTGAATATCCCAGGCTTCAAATGCTTCCCATCCCCAATATGAAGAAATGTTCAAATACCCAAATGCAAATTTAAACAAGACCTCCCCGCCTTCTCCATTCACACCAGCCAAATTCAATAGCTAATGCTCTTCCCAATAAGGAGAGTCCTACCTTGTCCCTGTCTTAGTGGCAGGCAGTAAATCAGATATCAATGGAGCAAAGAATTCATTCATGGTTTTAAGAGATTTAAAGGGTGATCCCCAGCAATATAATAGTCTCCTTTAAGTTTAGAACAAAACTTGGAGTGGATTAACTGCCCCATCAACTTCATAGTGACTGGTTGACACCAAACTATACACAACTATTCTATGCATATCCTAGGATTTTCTTGGCAACATCTATTCAGAGAGGGTTAGTCAGGACCTTCTCCTGAGACTGAGTCAGAGGGATTAAGCCAAGACCACCCAGTGGGTTTCCATAGCTGACAGGAGGTTTGAACCCTGGTCTCCTGGAGTTCTAGTCCAACTCAAGCCACTGTGCCACAGTACATCTCCCTCTTATCAGATGAGGCATTTTCACGAAGGAAAATTGGCAACTCTAACTTAGTAACAATATGACTGAATGTAAGAGGATTTAAAGCCAGAGTTAAGTGTTGAGTATTGGTCTATCAGGACTGTAATATCACAAGGGCACCAAATCTCATCTTATCTTGGAAGAGAATCAAGGTCAATCCTGGTTAATACTTGGATGGGAGACCACTAATGAATACCAGGTGGTATAGATGATAGAATCATAGAATCGTAGAATCATAGAAATGTAGAGTTGGAAGAGACCACACGGGCCATCCCGTCCAACCCCCTGGTATGCAGGAACCCCCTCAAAGCATTCCCGACAGATGGCCATCTAGCCTCTGCTTAAAAACGTCCAAGAAAGGAGATTCCACTACACTCCGAGGCAGCCTGTTCCACTGCTGGACAGCCCTGACTGTCAGGAAGTTCTTCCTGAGGTTCAGGTGGAATCTCCTTTCCTGCAGCTTGAATGCATTGCTCCTTGTCCTGGTCTCTGGAGAAGCAGAAAACAAGCCCACTCCTTCCTCTACATGGCATCCCTTCAAATATTTAAACATAGCTATCATGTTCCCTCTTAACCTTCTCTTCTGCAGACTAAACATCCCCGGCTCTCTCAGTCTATCCTCACAGGGCATGTCTTCCAGGCCTCTCACCATTTTGGTCGCCCTTCTCTGGACTTGCTCCAGCTTGACCAGGTCCTTCTTGAATTGGGGTGCCCAGAACTGGACACAGTATTCAAGATGAAGTCTAACCAAAGCAGAGTAGAGTGGTACCAGTACCTCCCTTGATTTAGACACCATACTCCTATCAATGTAGCCGAGAATTGCATTGGTTTTCTTGGCTATCACATCACACTGCTGACTCATGTTCAGCTTGTGGTCTATGAAGACTCCTAGATCCCTTTCACAGGGATCCAGCCACGTGTCTCCCATCCTATATTTCTGTATTCCATTTTTTCTACCTAAGTGTAGGACCTTACACTTATCTATGTTGAATTTCATTTTGTTAGCCTTGGCTCAGCTCTCCAATCTATCCAGGTCATTTTGAATTTTGATCTTGTCCTCTGGCGTATTAGCAACCCCTCTCAATTTGGTGTCATCTGCAAATTTGATGAGCATGCCCTCTATTCCTTCATCCAAATCATTGATAAAAATATTGAATAGCACTGGGCCCAGGACAGAACCCATGTGGCACCCTGCTAGTCACTTCTCTCCAGGATGAAAAGCAGCCATTCGTGATTTCAGAGGAAGGCAGTACCAAAAATACCTCCGAGTATTCCTTGCCTGAGAAAATCGTATGAAATTCATGGGGTCACCATGGGTCTACAGGCAACTTGAAGACCCATATGCACATTGATCTGTCAGGTCTCCATAATAATGCTAGTGGTGATTTTATTCTCTAACAATTCTTATCCTAGGGGGAAAAAGTAAATTGGGTGAAACTCTTAATATAAAAATGAACCAAAATGAAATTTCCACTCTTCCCTACCTAGCAACTTCACAGGATCTTTTGTCTATCCTAATGGAATTGGAGGTGGGCCACATTGTACCTTGCTAAGCACTGAGTTCCATGAGTTAATTCTATGAATTAAGATAAAGAGATACTGAAGGCCTTACGAAGAACACTCCAATCCACCCACTAAGCCCACAATTGCATGCCAAAGGGTAAAAAAAAAAACTATAGCCACACACAGTCCACCAACAGACATGTATAGACAGTCTCTAAAGTAACCGGATAGTCATCTTGTGTGTGAATGAGTCAATTTAATTAACGCAAAATAAGGTGGTGTAAAAGTCAGGCATTGGATGCCTAAAGAGCCAATGGGCCTTCTCAACACATGCCTCAATTTCCGAAAGCGGATATTGGATGATGATATAAAAATCCCTTCATTTCAAGCATTTCTCACACCTTCAGTACCTGTTGATTTGGTCTCACCACGTCTTCTCATTGGGCAGCAAGTGAGTATGAGGACCTTCCTTCTCTTGAATGTTATCTACAGTAAGGATAGAATGAATCTGTATGTTATAGAGATGGAACATTCTAAAATATTCTAAAATGTTTGTAAAATGTGTTGAGTATTGAGAAACCATGATGACAAAATCCTGGACCAGTGACAATCTCCACAATTTGGGAATTATTCTATGCAAAATTTGCATGTCGTTATTTTGCACAGGAAGCAGCATATTCCCTGCAGGGTAGACAATAATACAGAAATATTTTCTACACAGAAAATTCTGTTTTTCTGCTGAAAAATACCACATTAAATTTTGTGCAGAATAAATTGTGGACTGATAGTCCACAAAAACTTTGAAAACTGTAATTTGGGGGGATTTTTCTCATGGTGAAAAAAAAATTCCTAAAATTACTTATTCCTTCCTTCAAAAAGAAATTTAGCAAAGCACTATATTTATTTCTATAGATAGTGATATTGTGCTAAGTCCAGGCTTGGGGAATACCAAGAATGGAGCTGGGGACCCACTGGACACAAACCATTTGCTCTGTCAATGAGCTACAGTTGTCCTTTAGGAAACTGTTTTAAATTAGACAAGACCATTGGCCTTTCTATCCCAGTAGTGTCATTGGATTTGATTGCCGGTGGCTCTTTTAACTAGAGATTCCAGAGGTGGAACTTGAAACCTTTTTCAGGCATAGCAAGTAGTTTTCTGCTAAGAACCTTCCCATTTGATTAAGGGCTGAGATTCTCCATCAAACTTCTGCAGCATAAACCTAAACGTGTGGAATTATGCATCAATTGTGCCATGCAAGCTACATGCAAGTTCTGGGGCAGTTTTGCACAACTGAATGCAAACCTGAAATGGACATCCCAATGTGCAACTGAATGCCAAATAACTTTTCCATTTTTTCTCCATAGTGTGGGAAAACTTGTGATATCTCAAAGTCTATTCACAGTCCAGAACTTTTTCTGTACAGAAAAAAATGCACATGGGGTTTCTCCACAGAAAACTGAATTTTCAGCCCAGAAAACTTTTCTGTATAGAAAGCAAGTTTCCCACACAGAAAAAAGAGCTTTTTCTATGGGAATATTTGGTATCTATATCAAATAGAAGGCAGTATAGCCAATACAACATGAACTTGTGGAAGAAAACAGGAGAAAATACTCAAGATGGCTTTTGTAAGGTTAAAAAAAGGAAAACTTAGCATTTATTGTTTCAAGAAATCCATCTTAGAATAGGAAAGGAGATGGACAAAAGATGATTCCCTAAATTTCAGTAGAAGAGCCCCTAAAAGCTGTGGACGTAAGCTTTTCTGACACAGAAGCCTCATGGAGACAAAGGAATAGCTAACACTTGGAAGTGGGGGAGAATGATCTCTGCAGACAGGAAGGAAGCCAAAAAGCTTGAGTACATAGATCAAAGAAAGAAACAAGAGGTGAAACAAAAGGGCAGGTGTGCCCTCTAGAATTCCATCTTACCAATCACTTTATACAAGTGTTGATGCTTTCTTGCTTCCAATATTTTCTGCACAGAAATGCTGTCTGCAGAGGAAGTTGTTCTGCTAATGTGTATTCTGTTATATGCTGTGTCAAGGGTCAGTATCACCATTACCATAGATTCTTGGTAGACTACTCCAATAGGTCACCTTATAGGTTCATTCAGTTCACTGAGGCTGGCAGGTGTTTGACTTAAGCCCTGCACCCTCAACTGCCCCTGAAGCATGGAGTAAAATGGAGATAAGGACTCCTAGAGACACCAGTCATGGATTATAGCTACCTAGTCAAAAGGACTGGCACTCACAGTCTTAACATCAGAAGCAGAGGGAACAATACAGCAGATCAGAGGGCCATGGAACACATCCCTTTAAAGCAGTGGTGGGCAACTGTGCTGAATCTGAAAGCAATTATTTTGCCCCTGGGACCCTCTTGGAGCCACATGGATAGCCAAAAGTGCAACCTCCAAAAATACCCAGTAACATTCAACTGATCAGAAGTCCACTTCTTGTTTTGAAAAATTGATACTATTTTATGTGAACAGGGTCTACAACTTATTTAAAAGATTATTAGCCATTCCTAGAATTCTGAAGTAACTTTTAGGGATCCAGAAACAGGACTGTGTGAGAGGATTAAAGGCCACCAAAACATCCTCGAGTACAAGGTTGTCCTTTGCTTTAAAGCCTAGTTCAAAGGCTTGTTCTCCTTGAGTCTTTGGCCATGAAATGATTTCCCTCTCCTTTCTTCCTTTCTCTGTCAAATGCAGAAGAGTTTCCACAAACAGCAGGAAAAAATGAGCCAACAACCACAAAGAGGAAGCAGCTGCTGTTGCTGTGGGTGCTGTGGTGGCAGCAGTGGCAGGTGCTGTGGTGGTAGCAGGAGTGACGGATGTTGTGGTGGCAGTCATGGTGGAAAATACCCTCAACAAATTCAAAGCAGTGGGGGATTTTGTGGAAGCAACAGTGGGGGCAGAGGGTGTTGTGGTCGGTGTTGTGGAGGCAGCCGTCGTGAGTGTTGTGGGGGAGGATCATGCCAACAGAAGCAACAGAAGATCTTCCCCCAGAAGTTGAAGTAGATGTCTTCAAGAAAGCTGGAAACTCCAATGCGATGGTGATTAGCGCCCAATGAGCATCCCTTCCATTCTTTGAAGATAAAACTGTCTAATATCTCTGGATGGCCCAATTCAGATTGCCCAGCTTTGAAAATATATCTGTTTCCAAACCTTACACCTTTCAATTCCTACAAACTCATTAAAGTTTTCTTGCACATGGGAAAGTCAGCATAGCAGTGTTCGCTTTCACTTCTGATGGATGTGCCAGCAATGGGTTAACTTGGGGCAAGTGTTCAGATCCTGTAATTGTTCACCACCAATTATAGGATTAACAACAATAATTCAAGAAACTATGAAAACAAAGTCACAGGACGTAGACACGCTCAAGGTCAAAGCAATTAGAAGGAACAGTTTCCTAAATTCATTCCTCAGCCATGTCCTCCTCCAAACTGTTCAAATCCTCACTGTCATTCTGTCTGATCTTTAATTAGTGATGGATGACAATTCTGTTCGAGTTCCTATTTGATACAAATTCAAACAAATTTGCAGTTTCTCTAGATATTCTTTGTGGTGGGCATAGAAAAACAAGTTTTCATAGAATCATAGAATCATAGAGTTGGAAGACACCACAGGGGCCATCCAGTCAAACTGCCTGCCATACAGGAATCCACATCAAAGCACTCCAAACAGAGGCCCATCCAGCCTCTGCTTAAAAACCTCCAAAGAAGAAGACTCCACCGCGCTCTGAGGCAACATATTCCACTGCCGGACAGCTCTGACTGTCAGGAAGTTCTTCCTGAGGTTTAAGTGAAATCTTTTTTCCTGTGGTTTGAATCCATTGCTCCTTGTCCTAGTCTCTGGAATAGTGGGAAACATGCCTGCTCCCTCCTTGACATGACATTCTACCATGTCCCCTCTTAACCTTCTCTTCTGCAAACTAAACATCCTCAGCTCCCTGAGCCACTCCTCATAGAGCTTCATGGCTCCCAGACCCTTCACCATTTTGGTCACCCTCTTCTGGACTCATTCCAGCTTGTCAATATCTTTTTTGAAATGAGGTATCCAGAACAGGACAGAGTATTCCAGACAAGTTCTGTTTTAGTTGAACATAGAAGACACCTGCATTGACATTCATTCATTCATTCATTCAGGTTTTCAGCGCTTAATTCTTAGCCTTCTAGCTATTTACTTTTTGGTAATCAATCATGTCAATTCTGAATTATATTTCTAACCTCTTTTTCTCTGAGACATTCAGGTTCTTTGTCTAGGAAAATACAATATAGGACTCTTCCTTCCACATGGTACTCTTTATGAGGAGTATAGTGGTATTTATTGAGTATGGCCAAAGTTAGATGGGAAGAATTTAATTTCAGTTCTATTGGAGAATTACCAAAATCCACAAACTTCAGGAGGACATAAATAAGATGAAGTTATTAAAAAGAAGGAGGAGGAGGAGGAGGAGGAGGAGGAGGAGGAGGAGGAGGAGGAGGAGGAGGAGGAGGAGGAGGAGGAGTGAAATTGGCATATTTTCCCATCCTTATATTAAACTCCTACTTACCAAATTGTCCCATACTCCATCCCCCTTTCCCATGTCATCAACCAGTTAGACCAATGGAGAGATAGATATTCCAGGACAGGATAATTTAACTATTTATGGAACATGGGTGAGCAACCTATGGCCAATAAGATAATGACCTAAACCAGAAGTGGGTAACTGTTGAAGGCTAGGGAGCCACGTTGGTCCTTCAGGAGACCTTGGAGAGCTCATATCGACATCCATGAAGAAAAGTAAAAAGCATTTTTCTCCAAAACACCCCTTGAGGGCATTTTGACCATGTTTGTGGGTATACCTGGGCCATTTTAGACTTGAGAGAGATCTTTTTTAAAACGATAGAGGGTGAACAGAAATCACTTCCTGTTACAAAAAAGGCTTCTCCAGGACCTATATTGGTCTGGGTGGCAAAACATGCAGTAAGTGCCCCCCTATGACTGCTAGAAGGCATTCTGAGACAATAAATAAATAAATAAGCAAACAAACCAACCACATTTCTATTTACTGCTGGGGGGATCCAGGGGGGATCCAGACACAGTAGAAATATGCTTCACACCTCCAGAGGGTGTTCTGAGACATTTTGGAAGAAGAAAAGTATCCCAAAAAATTATTTCTGGGAGGCCTGGGGGCCACAAAAATAGCCAGGGGACACATGCAGCTCACATACCACGCCTTGCCCACCTAAATTTTACTTTAAATGGAGCACAGCAATTGAATTAGTTGTATTTACCAGTCTGTTGACTTGGTTGAATGTCACTGCTCCAGCTGAGACTAACCAACGTTTAAATACAACTCCAATCACTTTTGACCATGCTGAATATTGCCTGTCACAGATCGTATGGAGGCCCCAGCCTTCCCCACCCACAATGTACACCCTTGAAAGAGCTTGACTAAGGATTCAACCCCACTAGGCTATATCACAGCTAGGTATCACTTGGAATTTCTCATGTGACTCCCATGAGCTTCCTCCTTCACCCTCTCTACTTCAAATTCATAAAGCAGAGACTGAGGCAAATTGAAAGAAAGAAAGAGATCTGTTCAGTATTTGGGGGTTTGGAAACACCAGTTTAAATGCATTTGAAAAGATACCATTCCAAGACTCCTTCCATGCAATGTCTAGAATATATAAATTACTCCTCCAATATAACTTAAAGAAAGAAACAATTAAAGAATCAATGATATCCTGGGCCAAGAACATTGGACATGAAATTTTGCTGGAGCATTGAGAAGTAACATTGAAAGGGACTAACAAATTTACTCTTTCACAAGATCTAAAAGAAAACTATCTAAAAATGTTCTATAGACACCAGTAAAGTTGGATACGATGTATAAAACAGGGAAGAACACTGGTTGGAAGTGTCAAGAGAACATAGGTACATTCTTCTACATGTGGTGGACTTGTCCTAAAATATTGAAATTCTGGAAGAAGGTACACTCTGATAATGCAAATATTTAATGTAAATTTTCCATTAAAACCTGAGTTTTTTTCCTCCTAATTATAATTCACGGTTGGATGAAGTTTTTGAAATAAAACATTGGAGGATTTTGTTATATATGACCTCAACTGCTAGATTACTACTTGCTAGATTCTGAAAGAATTCCAGGATACCAGCAGTTGAAGAATTGTTGTACAAATTACTCGAAATGAAAGAAATTGATCTCCTGTCTTGCAATAGAAAAAGGAAGTCAGATGGAGTTAAACAAGAGGGGGAACGAGTAATAACTTTTCTCAGACAAAAATGGGTGTAATCTTATACCTGATCAAAATATATATATATATATATATATATATATATATATATAACTGTTTTCAGGAATATTAATACTAGAGATACCATAATTATATTCGTATGCCTTTCTTGTATTTTACTTTCTTAATATTTGAAATGAGGAATTACAATCAGGGCAAAAATTTACTTTAAATTATAATCACTTATTTATGGAATTAAAGGGTTTTTTGAGTTTTTTTGATGTAAAGAAACATTCCAATCTAAGGTAGAAGGAAAAAGAATAAGACACTACATTATTGCTAGAGATTCATAGACTTATTTTTACTTTATATATATTGTTGATATATTTATAGCTATAGCTTCAATATCAAGGTATGAATCTTATAAGTATATAATGTCATTTGTAGTTTGTCAAAATTATACATATAATCTATATACAACGAACTTAAAATATTTTTTTGATTTTTTTATTTTGCAATTCTATATGTGTGTGTGTGTGTGTGTGCGTGCGTGTAGAAAAAATATATAAGAAAAAAATGAAATTAAGAAAGGTTTATAATTTTAAATAGATTTTATGTAGAAGTGATGTAACTTATTATACTAATTCATTCTCTTACAGACAAGTAGAAATGTTGTTTGATCTGTGGACATCTTCATGGATGTCAGTCTTTCTTTTGGCCCGGGGTGAATAAAAGTTTATTATCTTTTTAAAAAAATCTTAAATCTCCCACCAGTGTGTGACTCACTAGCTTCGTTGCACTCTAAGAAAACCCACCCATTGTCACTATTACTACAACTGCTGAGAGAGTCAGCTCATGACTGGGACAGAAAGGTATTTTTCTCTCCCACCCTTCAAAAAAAGAAGAAAAAAGAACAGTTCAACATGAGTTGTTAAGCCACCATTTCTGGCTTTTTCCCAACTATTGGTGACTTGCAGTAAACATGAGGAATGGAAAGAATACCCCCAAAATATTTGGAAAACAGTTGAAAAACATGTTTCTTGAATGTTGGGAAACTCTGAAAAGAAGAATCCTGAATTCCTCACAGTTTGGGAGTTCTTCTGCACAGAATACAGATATAGCGTTTTTCCTGCAGAGAACAATATTTTATGCACAAGAAAATGGGATTTATCTGAGAGAAAAAATTCTGCATAGAAAATGTAGTTTTCTATTTTAGAGGAAGCATCCCCCACATAAGGATTTTACAAAGAAAAAGTTTCTAAGCACAATCTTTTCTGTGAGGCAAACAGCATTTTCTCTGCCAACATTATTATTTCTGTGTAGAAACAGTATTTTCTGTCCAGGAAATGCTGTTTCACAAACTAAAACACAAGATGTGAATTTTGCACAGAAAAAGTCCTTAACTGAGAATATTCATAGAAAACTGCACAGTTTTCAAAAATGTTCTCACAACGGGGAGAAAATTGCTAAAATTACTCATAGCTTCCTTCAAGAATAAAATTAGTTAAGAACTGCATTCCTAGTTTGGGGTGGAAAAAAGCTCAGACACACAAGCACACATCCTGAAACGAGGCCTACAAATAATAAGACTGCCCCTGCAATTATAAGAAAGCTTATAAAAGTTGCATTTATAACGGAAAATGAACTAAAGTATGCAGTCTTATGTCATAATTTTATGCCTCAGTATTGTGACAAAGCAATTTTCTTCACCCATGACTTTCCAGTGGCTAAATAGAATGACAACCCTCACCCCCTTGAGGTGTCCAGAAATCTGCTGCTGGTTTTGTGCTGTGGATATTTATCTCAAGCAGTACAAGGGAGTCTGTAACCTCTCTGAAAGGTGCATTGCTGCTCCTAAAGAGCCCGTTCAACCTATTCTGTCCCCTCCCAAGTTGTGCTAATGGGAGTCTGGAGGGATTAAGGACCATAAAAATAGCATCTGGCGGGTCACATACAGCCCCAGGGCAACATTTCATTCACTCATGGTCTAGAACAGGACTCAGCAATTGTGTGGGGGCCAAGAGCCAACCTCCTCTCTCCCAGACCTTTCCTCATAGGCATATCCCATACACATCAAGCCTGAATACCTCCAATTCATTTTGCACTCACTCTTGAAATAGAGATAGTAAGAGAGACATGTTCACTTTCCATAAGCAGTTTTGAGAGCTACTTCCTCTGCAGTCCTTCTCAAGACAGCAACTGGAAGTGAAGGTGTGTCTCTTTCCTTTGCCATTTTGAGAGTGGCTGCAGGGAAATAAATGAAATATTTGAGGCAGAGGCCATTTCTGCACAACATCCCTATAACACTACAACAACAGGTTGTTACCATTCCAGGAGCCGTGCTTCCACACGGCATCGTCACTATCCAGTTGCTCTTCTGTCCCCAAGCATTGATGAAGCACCTTATATTATTTCCAGGAAAAAAAAAATCCATTAAGAGCCTCCTTTGGCGCTTCAATCCCTTCAGCTGGCTCAGTGTGGTACAGTAATAGCGTATGATAGAGCTTCCTAGCAGTGGGTGGAGTGTAGGTGTTGCCCAGCTTGTCCCTCCTTTCCAGACTCCCATGGCATGGTAACCTGGAAATCTACCACCTCTCCCTGTCTATTTTAAATTTCTCCTTTGTGTTAAAAGTTTTTAATTTTTTAAAATACACTTTTAAGCATTGTAGCATGAAAATGAAATGGTGCTCTGGCTTGTAGCGTGGTTACAATGGTGTTGTGTTGTGTTAGTATGGCTTCCAAAGAAAAATGCCCCCCTCCAAAAAAAATGCCCATCAGGGGCTATGGGGCAGGGTGAAGGTCAAGGACACTGTACTGTGAAAGGAACACCAGTGGCAATACTGCTACTCATCAGCTGAAGGCAGAAGGGTGAGGAAAACGGTATTTCTAACCTGCTACCATCATGCTAGTGGCAATGCCGGGATCTAGGAGTCTTAATAGACTACAAGCTGAACTTGAACCAGCAGTGTGATGCGGCGGCCAAGAAAGCTAACGCAATTCTTGGTTGCATCAATAGGAGTATGGTGTTTAGATCGAAGGAGGTACTGGTACCACTTTATTCTGCTTTGGTTAGACCTCATCTGGAATACTGTGTCCAGTTCTGGGCACCCCAATTCAAGAAGGATATGGATAAGCTGGAGCAGGTCCAGAGGAGGGCAACCAAAATGGTGAGGGGCCTGGAAGCCATGCCCTATGAGGACAGACTTAGAGAGCTGGGTATGTTTAATCTGCAGAAGAGAAGGTTGAGAGGGGACATGATAGCCATGTTTAAATATTTGAAGGGATGTCATGTCGAGGAGGGAGTGGGCTTGTTTTCTCCTGCTCTTGAGACCAGGACAAGGAGCAATGGATACAAGCTGCAGGAGGGGAGATTCCACCTGAACCTCAGGAGGAATTTCCTGACAGTCAGGGCTGTCCGGCGGTGGAATGTGCTGCCACGGAGTGTGGTGGAGTCTCCTTCTTTGGAGGTTTTTAAGCGGAGGCTGGATGGCCACTTGTCGGGAGTGCTTTGAGGATTTTCCTGCATGGCAGGGGGTTGGACTGGATGGCCCGTGTGGTCTCTTCCAACTCTACATTTCTATGATTCTGTGATTGTAACTCTACAAAGTGCAGAAATGGCCAGAGTTGGGTTCTGGGGTACTTATACAAGGTGAGAGCATTTTGCTTGTTTTCAGGAGTTTTGGGGGAGAAGCTATGTGATTTTAAACCAAAAATTGTCCAAAATTATGCTGTTTTTTTAAAAAAAATTGGGACAGTTGAGAGGCTTCAGGAGACTGGTGCTTCAGGGGCTCCAAAAGGGGTGCACAGAAGCCACATGCAACTTATATGTTGGACTTTGACCATCCACTGCTCTATGTTATGTCCTTGAATCAAAAGTCAATACACCCCGTTTGTTCCATGGGTCTATATAGTTGGACTGATGAGGTGATGGAGTCCTACAGGTCTGTGGCCAGAGAGATTTTACAGAAGGCACATACAGCTGCCATGATACAAGAGCGTAAGCAACAACCATGGAGAGAAGAACATTGTTGCTAAGCAGTCAAGGACAGGAAACAGCATGTACATGAAGGGCAACCAGAGAGACACAGTGGCTGAGATCCTTCATGAGCACAGTTGAAGAGTTCCACATGTAGACCTCCACTACAGCACCTCTGTCACCACTCCCAGGGCTCACTGTTGTGCTAACATGACTTCCATAGCCATCATCCTGCTGGTGGAGAGTGGAGGAGATGACAGAGGCATCTAGCTTTGTCTCCATAACCAGATGCAGACCAAGGACATCTTCTGCCAAGATCCACTGGAGTTCTCTGGAGGTCTGAGTAAGTGATTCCATTGGTCTGTGTAGGGCTACAGGGACATAGCCAGGAGATTTTCTGACCTTCTTGCATGTACCAGCGATGGTGTTAGGCTTAAAATTTTAAAATTTTAATGATTGGTAATTTGCTATAGAATTAATGTGTGTTAAAAATTAGCTAAGGTATTAATTGGTTTAAGAGACTTGGGCAGCAGCTAGAGCCTTCAGGGGCTGTGCAGACTGTCAAAAATAAGTAATCCAGAAAAAGCTGGAATTCTACTCCTGCTTCTGAAAAAGCTGTACAGTAGAATAGAAACGGGGGCACTATAACCTATTAGGTGAATTGCTGCTCCAGGAGAAAGAGAAAGAGTGGACTGAAGAGTCTGGAGAGCCATAAGAACATTCTGAGGCCCACATCTTGTCTTCCCATTCTAGAGAAAAGGGAACATTTTTTTTTCTACACCTGTCTTTGGCATTCCTGTTCCCCTCTCCATTCACCCAAAAGCCCAGCTTTTGTATGTGATGCGCTTTTAAAGCAACTGATGTCATCACACCATCCTAAACTCATCTGATCACCTCTAATTTCAGTGGCTCAGTAAGGTTGGGTTGGCTTCTAGTATTTAGACATGAGACCAGCAGGGAATACAATCTCAAGATGGGAATAGAGGATGATCCTTCCTGAAACCCCAAAGGAGGAAAAACCTCAACTGAAGATGATGACGAATGCAACTGGTAATGACAAGAGCTAAACTATTTCTGAGAATCAATATACATGTCAAAATAGATGAGACTCCAAAGACAAAGCGGTTCTGGATGACTAAGAGTGGAAATATATAAAAGCTCTTGCTAAGTACATCGGGCAAGTATTCCAGACATATCTAACTACTTAAGAATGTAACACCTTCTACATTTTGTTCTCAAAGGCAAGAATGAATAATTTTACCATTTTTAATCCTCATGGTGAGGATTCACCTCATCTTGAATACTGTGTCCAGTTCTGGGCACCCCAATTCAAGAAGGATATGGATAAGCTGGAGCAGGTCCAGAGGAGGGCAACCAAAATGGTGAGGGGCCTGGAAGCCATGCCCTATGAGGACAGACTTAGAGAGCTGGGTATGTTTAGTCTGCAGAAGACAAGGTTGAGAGGGGACATGATAGCCATGTTTAAATATTTGAAGGGACGTCATGTCGAGGAGGGAGTGGGCTTGTTTTCTCCTGCTCTTGAGACCAGGACAAGGAGCAATGGATGCAAGCTGCAGGAGGGGAGATTCCACCTGAACCTCAGGAAGAATTTCCTGACGGTCAGGGCTGTCCGGCAGTGGAATGTGCTGCCACGGAGTGTGGTGGAGTCTCCTTCGTTGGAGGTTTTTAAGCGGAGGCTGGATGGCCACTTGTCGGGAATGCTTTGAGGGTTTTCCTGCATGGCAGGGGGTTGGACTGGATGGCCCTTGTGGTCTCTTCCAACTTTATATTTCTATGATTCACTATGATTCTATGATTCTATGATTCTATGGTGAAAAAAGTAGTAAAAAAACCCTGTACAGTTGTTGTTTGGGAACTATTCAGGGCAAAAAAATACACTTTCCTGCTCAGACAAAAACATTTCTGTACAGAAAACAAGTTTTCTTCGCAGAAAACAGCAGGTTTTTTTTCTATCTGGGAAACTTGTTTTCTGAGTGGAAGTATAACTCTCTGTGCCATTTTCTGTGCAAACAATTGCTAACTATGAAGATTCTTGTCCATTTAGGATTCTCCTCATCACAGTTTCCAAGAACTAACAAAATCTGTTTTTCAACCATTTTTAAAAATATATTTTCTAATATTCTTTCTGCTGGGAGTTAAGTGTTCCCAGGGTGTTAGCCCTTTGGGGAAAATTCTATGAAAGCTAAAACTGTTAGGAATCAGCCTTCTTTTAGTAGAGTTGCAGAAAAAGCATGTCTTAATCTCTGTGTGTCTTCCTTGAACTGAGATTGACTTGGAAAGCAAAACAAGGCAGGCAGTTTCTGGTTACAAATTTAAGAAAAGTTTACTAACAAATTTTACAATCATACATGCATTGGAGAGCTTACATATTAGGCTGACTGATATTAGGTAAGATAGCAGCTTCATCCATAACTCACCATCTTCTTGGTGGAGAGACAAAGCATGGTCAGAAAGAAGGCTGTGAAAGACTGTAGAACCAACAGGAAAGAAGTAATCATTATCATCATCTTTATTTATTTATCCTCTTCCTCATCAAATCAGGACTCAAAGTAACTAAAATACCCTCCAAAAAGGTCACACAAATGAGTCTCAATTTATGTCAGGGTTGCCTTCCAGGATTCATAGTGTAAACTGAGATTGACAAAAATCGAGAGAGGCAATTTTGTGGGGAATTGTTGGAGACCACTGAAGGAGCCACAAACTGAATGATTCTACTCAATCCATAAGCAATTTTTAAAAGGTTTATAGCATAAAACTAGGGATGGGCCAACTGAATCCTCGAATAATCAGCAAGGATTCGAGATTAGTGAATCTGAATCCCTGTGCAAAAATAGGCAAACCAAATATTTCAAATTCAGCAACCAAAAAATAGGTTATTTTTTAAAAAAAGTTCTGTTTAAAAAAAGTTTTAAAAAGTTTATTTTTTAAAAAAAATGCCTTTTAAACTCTTCTTTAAAAAAGGATTTGAAAGATTTGAGATTCGTGGATTCTCAGAACTTTGCAGAGATTTGGATCCGGATTCAGATTCAGAAAATTCTGGATTCGTTCCATCGCTAAATCATAGAATCACAGAATCATAGAGTTCGAAGAGACCCCAGGGGCCATCGAGTCCAACCCCCTGCTATGCAGGAACACCCATCAAAGCATTCCGAACAGATGGCCATCCAACCTTTGCTAAAAACCTCCAAAAAAGGAGACTCCACCATGGTCAGAGGCAGCATATTCCACTGCAGGAAGTTCTTCCTGAAGTTCAAGTGGAATCTCCTTTCCTGCAGCTTGAATCCATTGCTCCTTGTCCTCATCTCTGGAGTGGTAGAGAACAAGCCCACTCCCTCCTCAACATGACACCCCTTCAAATATTTAAACATGGCTATCATGTCCCCTCTCAATCTTCTCTTCTGCAGACTAAACATATCCAGCTCCCTAAGCCGTTCCTCATCATGCATGGCTTCCAGACCCTTCACCATTTTGGTCGCCCTCCTCTGGACATGTTCCAGCTTGTCGATATCCTTCTTGAATTGAGGTGCCCAGAACTGGACACAGCATTCCAAATGAGGCCTGTCCAATGCAGAATAGAGTGGTACCATTACCTCTCTCGATCTGGACACCATACTCCTATTGATGCAACCAAGAATCGCTTTGGCTTTCCTGATTGCTGCATCACACTGCTGACTCGTGTTCAGCTTCTGATGTACCAAGACTCCTGGATCTCTTTCACACGTACTGCTATCCAGCCACGTGTCCCCCATCCTATATTTGTGCATTCTACTTTTTCTGCCCAAGTACAGGACCTTACATTTCTCTCTGTTGAAATTCATTTTGTTAACCTTGGCCCTGCTCTCCAATCTATCCAGGTCATTTTGAATTTTGATCCTGTTCTCTGGCATATTAGCAACCCCTCCCAATTTGGTGTCTGCAAATTTGATGAGCATGCTCTCTATTCCTTCATCCAAATCATTAATAAAAATATTAAACAGCACTGGGCCCAGGACAGAACCCTGTAGCACCCCGCTAGTCACTTCTCTCCAGGATGAAAAGCAGCCATTGGGGATCACCCTTTGGGTCTGGTTGGTCAACCAATTACAAATCCAACTAATAGTAGCCCTGTCCAGCCCAAATACAACTTTTTTTTTTCCTAGACTAAAGAATATCCCTGTCATATGATAAGACATCAATTGCTCATCCAATTTCCACCCAAGGAAAGAGAGAGCTTTTCCAACCACAAAGCCCCCAAGATTCCAGTGTCTTCACCCCCTCATGGCCTCTCTTATAAGCAGGCAAAGAAATCCTCTTCCTCCAAGGCAAGAATCCAGTTTCTTGCTCCTCCTTTTCACAATCTTTTGCATAAGCAAGCAAAGGAAATGCACTCTTTCGAGGATAGCAAGATTCCAACTTCTTCCTCCCTCATGCCTCCACTCTAATCAGGCAAAGGACAGTTCTTTCTCCAAGCAACAGCAGGATTTAAGTTTCTTTCTCCCCTTCATAAGCTCTTTTCTAACACTTACCATGACTAAGTGAAGATTCATACTCTGGTCTCCTGGAGTCCTAGTCCAACAGTCAAACCTCTTCCTTCCAGTAATGCAAGGATTACAGTTGTTTTCTCCTCCTACGCACTGTTGGTGACAAATTCATTCATCCATTCATTCATTTCTGGAGAAACATAAATTAGGACAATGCAAGTTGGGACTTTATAGTCCCAACTACAGCAGACTTTATAGTCCCAACTACAGCAGATCCATTGAATCCACAGGTTCTATCCATATATTGGCTCACCATTCAATAGTTGATTCTACAGAGAATTCTGGCCATATTGTTCTTCCTCCTCACATGTAGCAGGGTGCCCCAACTGTCCTGCTTTCTCATTAGCTGCATTCTCTTAGATTCTTCATTTGTCACCTTTCTTAAGTCAAAATGAATTATTTTCTGTTGCACAGCAAGAGAAGCAAGTTTTTGAAACATAACAGAGACAAATTCTTTTGATGCTTATTTTAGCAGTAAGGCTACATTGCAGGTGGACAGACTTCAAGTTTGTTGGGTCTACCTTGTTTCTCACTGGAACTCAAATTAAGCTTACACCTCAGGAAGACAGAAATAAAAATGAAGAACAAGTTGAATCTTGATCACATGCCAAAGAATTTGGAGTCACTGCCAGGACTGGAATTCTTGGCCGAAAACTTTTACATGCAAATCTATTTCTTTCTTCTTCTTTTTTTCCCCAAATGCTTCCTTGATTCTAGCAACCCAGTTTCAGAGAAAAACTGGCCCATCCATGCATAGTGGGGTTCTTAATATTAGAACGGTTGTCAACAAGACTGAGACATAACTCTCGCTGTCTTAAGATCTATTGCCCTTATTTATTTTATGATATCTATATCATTTTCCTTGTACCACAACCAAAATGTTTAAGTGGTTTGGACAGAAACCTGTGTTACTCTTTTTTCTGGGGGTCCCGGAAGAGACACCTAAATAACCAAACAACAACACACAATTTTGGGGAAAATTAGCTGGAGCACTCACTTAAGCTAGTGAGAGGCAGGGTAACTTAGCAGGATCTTGCAACCCAGTGTCTATGGGGTCAGGTCAGCCAAACAGCCACACAGATATATAGTAATAAAAATGACACTTTATTGCAGACAGACAAATATTAAAGACAACACAATCACACAGCTAGCTAAGAAGATAGAGCTTGAGTTAAGGATAGGGATTTTCGGAGGAAATGGGTGATACGACACCTGTCTTGTCGTCCTGGACCTTATGGAGAATCCGGGGGTGCAGAGAAGAAACTCAGCTCAATTAGCTGAGGGGAGCTCGCCAAATGATGCGGCAGCAAGGTGGGGTAGAACTCTGGAGTGGGCCAAGTGATCTGAGGTTGCTGCGGTCTCAGCTACTGGAGCTGAGGGGAAGGCTCACCGGGTGAAGCGGAAGCAAGGCTGGATGGTAGTTCAGAGCGATCCAAGGAAGGTCTCGGACTCTGGGTTTTTATAGGGTGAATTGGGACTGCAGGCCATGCCTTACTCGGGGACAACAATGTGTTTTGGGTGCGAGACAATGTCTCAGAAAGGTCACAACTTTGCATGGTTGAGTCAAAGCCGAATTAACAATAGTGTGGCCAGTATGCAAATGTGTGGCGCTTACCAGTGGACAGCACAACCTTTGTCCAGTAACCTGCTCGGGGCAGGTAGCCTTTGTTAGTACCATGCATACTTAATGAGGTGTTTGCCGGAGAGGTCCCTGAGGCGACGAACCGGATATGTCTGGCCTGCCTAGGTGGAGAAAGGAATCTCTCAGCAGCTATCGGCCGTGCCTGTTTGCATGCTTGTTCGGTGGCCTCGCAAACACGTGGAGTGGGGTGGCAGGGGAAAGCCAAATGGTTTGACATCAAAAACGATATCGGGTGCTATCTCCAGGTAGGCCTAGGCTGCAGTAACACCTGTAGTCACACTGCCTCATCTAAGAAGTCATGCCCAAAAAGAGTAAGCCACTAAGAGGGAAGAGGGGGAAAAATACAAGCAGTCCATCATCAGGCTTCTCTGCAGCCTATGGCTGCCATTGGTGACAGACAAGAGAGGAGGAGACCTCATAAAAGTTCCTTTCTTGGACTACAACTTCCATTGGCTATTCCGATTGGAGCATTCTGGGAGCTATGGTCTAAAAAAATAACTTATCCTAGCTTTTCAGACATACAGCCTTGAACAGCTTCCAACAATAAAACAGGTTCAGCCACTTGGGTTGTGCCTTGAAAGTTTGGAGTAATACTTGGAATAGATTCAACACTCCACTGATGTCAGAGTCACAAGTTGCCACAGGGTCTACAAAAGGCCTTAGAAAGTATCACAGACATAAGGCAAAAACTATATTGCCACTCTTTCCCCAAGAATGACTCCTGATACCTGTCACATGCAATTAAGTCTAGTGCTACCTAGTGACTAAACTGTATAATGACATTAGCACACAGAAGACCTCTATCAGTCAATATTATGGTTCAGATGCAGGTTATCTGAGGGACCATTCTGGGGGAAGGGCTTCTCTCTGCCCCACCATCCTACAGGTACATCTGGTGGGAACAAGGAGAGGGCTTTCTCAGTGGCTTTTCCCAGGCTCTGGAGCTCCTTACACAGACTGGTTAGCCTGGCATTCTCCTTACTACTTTTTCTGTGGGAAAAGAAAGACCTTTTTATTGCAACAGACTTTCGAGGTCTGATCGCTTAGCAGGAATGATCCCTCCACAATGAGCTGACTTGTCTCCTTTTATTTTCATTTCAGTAGTTTCTCTTTTAAACAGCTTTTTATCTTTTGATCATTTAATTGCATATTTAACATTTGTACGGTACAGATTTTAGCTATTTCTGTTTTTCTTTCAGCCATCTTTGCTTGCAATCCACTTTAAATCCCAAAGTAAAGATATAAATAACAATTATAACAACAGTAGCATAGACAACACAGAATAATACAATAGGCCAGCTTCCTGTTTGGGGAAGGTCAAAGGTCAGCAGAAAAGCAAAACAGCTTTGCATCTAGAAATTGGAAGTTTCAGTCCTTCTTATCTCCAGTTAAATGCAAGTGATGGGAAACACCTTCTCTTCCTGTGTCCCTGGTAAGCCATGGATAGTCCAGGTAGGCTAAACTGAGCTAGATCAGTTCCCACCTTCACATGTGTGGTCAAACAGAGTGGTGCTGGGCACACCATTCAACATTTTGCAGAGGAAAAATAGGATATATATGGCCAAGCATGTCTGGAACATGTCCAGAGGAGGGCGACCAAAATGGTGAAGGGTCTGGAAGCCATGCCCTATGAGGAGCATTTTAGGGAGCTGGATCTGTTTAGTTTGCAGAAGAGAAGGTTAGGAGGGGACATGATAGCCATGTTTAAATATCTGAAAGTATGCTATATCAAAGAGGGAAGGTGCTTGTTTTCCGCTGCTTCAGAGAAGAGGACAAGGAGGACAAGGAGCAATGGATTCAAGCTTCAGGAAAGGAGATTCCACCTAAACCACAGGAAGAACTTCCTGACACTCAGAGCTGTCTGGCTGTGGAAGCTGCTGCTGCCTCAATGGAACCTGGTGGAGTCTCCTTCTTTGAAGGTTTTTAAACAGAGGCTGGATGGCCATGTGGTGGGAGTGCTTTGATATGTGTTCCTGCATGGCAGGGAGTTGGATTGGATGGCCCCTGTGGTCTCTTCCTACTCTATGATTCTATGATTCTAAGCACCATCAGCATGTGGTCAAGATGACCTACGTTAGAAAAAGAACACACAAACGAAGAGAGGTTGCGGCAGTTTGATCTTGCCTGAGTCTCCTGGAGAGACCAAGGCTCCCTCACCTCCACATCCCACTGCTGAGTTAATTGAAGTGAAAACTACTTTTGTGCTTTGAATACAGTTTGCAGCAATTGAAATCAATTGGGATCAAAGGCGGAAAGTGGAAGGGGAGGAAAGAAACTGGGACATTTTAACAGCTGCTGAAAAGGCAGGTCAACAGAAGCCTAATTGAGCCTGTCCCTGCCGAACTAGGACAGTTGGGAGTGATGTATAGGGAAGCCATAGCGTAGTGGTATGAGCATTGACTATATTGAATACATCTCTGGAGGCCTGGGTTTGATTCCCCACTTGACCATGGAAACCCAATGGGTGACCTTGGGCATGTCACACATTCTCATCCCTCAGAAAACCCCATGATAGGTTCATCAGAAATGACTTGAAGAGACACAACATTAACAACAACAACATTTCCTAGAGCCTTCTACGTTTATTATCCTCACTTTTATATACACATACAAGCACACAATTTTGTTGCTGTAGTGGGAAGAATCAGGAGACTGGGAAGCTTGGAGCCTTCTCCTGACTGTGATAACTAGGGAATTGTGGGAGTTGTACAGAACATTTAATATTGCTCTGGTAAGTGTACAGCCCTTGGACAGAAGGTCCCAAATTTACCTCCTGCATTCTCCAAATCAATGGTTCTTAATCTTTCCTTTATCAGGGACCCCTGTAAATATAATTTGTTGCCAGGGAACATGAGAGTTAACTTAACTTAAGATTTAAATATTTATTTAGATTTAAACATTAAAATGTTTGTTTATTTATTTATTAAAACCTGCTGGAAACTAGGGTTGAAATCTCCATTCAGGCACCAGATAAACTTGGGCAAGTCACATTTTCTCAACCTCAGAGGAAGGCAAAGGCAAACCCCCTCTGAAGAATTTTTTTTTAAAAAAAAAGATCCCTGTGATGGGTTCATCTTAGGGTTTCCATAAGTCAGAAATGAATTGAAGGCACACAACAACAAAATGCCACTGATAAGGGGAGGTTCTTCCTAGTCATCTGGTCTCTCCCCTTCGAAAACTAACTTAAGACAACCCTAAGGCAAACCAATCATGGGACTTTCCTTGGTAAGATTTGTTGCTTTTACCTTTCTGTGAGGTTGAGAGAATGTGACTTGTCTTAGGTCACCCAGTAGGTTTTCATGGCCAAGTGGGAAGTAAGATTCTCATCTCCAGAGTCATAGTAGTTGTGTGCACATTCCCACACCGTGTCCCTTTTGTCAAGGATGTGGCAGCAGAGAGGGGTGTGGGAAACGAAACTGCTCTCTTATTTGCAAACAAGGGAGGAGTTTGGGTGCCTGCTGCCATGTCCGTTGGTGCCCACGCTCCCTGCTGCCACATCCCTGATGAAAGGGACATGGCAGCAGGCATGTGTGCATACCCAAAGGACTCCCTCATTGGCAAACAAAGGAGCAGTTTCAGCACCCACCCACCCCCTCTGCTACCACATCCCCATTGTTGTTGCTGCTGCTGCTGGTGTCCAGCGGCAGGGCTTTGTGGCTCCGCTGTGAGGGCTCTGTGGACTCCCAGGGTACACGGATCCCAGGACGAGAACCACTGCTCTAGATGAAGGAAGTGAACACATGGAAAGACTATACCCTAGAGATTCCAAAGAGCCAGTCAGGATGGGGTCATGTTGGGCAAAATGGATCCACCGCCTGAGATGGCATGCACATGTATGGCTCATGTCTGGTTGTTCGTCACAACTGAATGATCTAAGAGTCACATCCCAAAGACAGGAAGTCTGGAATTTATTGCTACTTATGATTGCCCGAGCTTGAAAAACATTACTTCTTTAGACCACAGTTCTCAGAACATACTGACTACAGCATTCTGAGTTATAGTCTGAAAAGTAACTTTTCAAAGTTCTCTTATCTCTCCCCAGCCATTTTTGCACTGCACTCTTATAGTGCTATTATTCCACTTTCAACATCCTATGTAGTCTTTGGGTTTGCAGTTACGGCAGGGGCCCTAGGATATTGAAAGTGGAAAAATAGCACTGTAAGAACGTAGTGCACAAATGTTGTCCCTCTCCCTCTCCCCTGAGTGTGTAAATAATCCAGCTAGGTTTTCTCTAACTGGCTCAACCAGGGCTTTTTGGGGTGTGTTGCCAAGGTCAAAAGACTACCATCAAGATCTGTAATCATGTTGATGGAGATTCTTTTTTATTATTAATGGTAGCTTTATTTAATGAGTGCTTTGCTGTGCTATGTGAAGAATTCCTTGCCATGCTGTCATTATAATGATAGTTCTTTGTGATTAGGAATGCAAATAATTCACCTTCCTAAATTCCACACACTTGCATAACAAGCCCAGCAATATGTTTAATTAGACACCTTATAGATATACAATAACTGAGTTATTTGAATAATCTACATGTCTCCTGGCACTTCTTATGTATTTGTTTTTGTTACTGAATAACAAAAAAGAATAACAAAAAAGACAGCAAAATAAAAATATACACAACAGCAATACATAAAACAAAAACACACAAAAGAGAACAAATGATAAAATAACCTACACAATAAATTAACAAAAAGGAAAACAGAGCTACAAATATCCAACTAGACTACAGAAAAGCACTAAACTACATATAACTAAAAAGTGAACAATAATCCAACCGTAACAACTAACCATTTAAACATAAACTAAATGTCAGGTATATACTTGTTGCCTATTATCTTCATAATAAAGCTAAACTTAGAATATGTGATAATAATTAATAAACCTAAGTACCTTATTAATAATAGTTGTAACTTAACTATTAAAAATCATATTTAAAAAGCTTACTAACTGATTAACAATTAATCATTAGTAACTTATTGTTATTATATTCCGTATTAAAAATTAGTACTTCTTGAAATAATAATGTTCTATATAGTAATACAGGAAGTATTTGTCCTTTTTTATAAAAACAACAAAGAAAGTAAAAGTATTTCCCAACTACTCTTCTTGCGATGGTTAAGAAAAATAACAAATGTGAAATTAACAATAAGGAATATTGGAAAAAGCTATCTTTCATCATCAAATATCCTTTATCCTTTCATAACTTTCATTTCTAATAACTCATGATCCTGAGCCGTTCTAATAAACCATAAATCATGAATCATTTTCATCATCTGACACCTACTTCTTCTTATACTTCTTTCTATATTTCATTTCCTGAAAAAACAGAATCATACATAAGTAATCATTAACCATTTACATAAGCTATAAATCATAAGCCATTTTCATGAACAGACACTCTTTTCCTCCTTAACTTCTCTGTATTTTTCCCTAAAACAGATTCATGTATAAGTAATCCTGAAAGGCTCTTTATCAGGGCAACTATGCATAACCTATGCCTTTTTTCCTTGTGCATAAATGTTAATTTTTCAGGACTAGTCCAGCTGGGAAAAAAAAAAAATTTCCTGGGAAGTCTAACCACCAATAAGTCCATCAATGAGTCATTATTCTCCCTTTTTCCAGAGGAAAACTTCTCTTAAGTTTATACGCCACTTATCATAAATTCTCCAACACGATGTGAAGTCACCGTAATTTTGGGCATTCAACTTCAAGGTTACTTGTAGAGTTGTAGCATCTCTTGGGTTTTTCATCTTTCCAAAATCAACTATATTTGCTCTCTCCATCACTTTCTGTGTATTTATCTAACCTTAAAGTGCTTTTGAGTCGGAGGTCATCTCTTCTAGCAATTGTAGTGCATCTTTTTTTCCCCTCAGGTTGCTTTCCAGCCTACCATTTCAACCATTTGTTACTATTTAAAATCCTCATCTTCATCAAGTCTATCTTTTAGCTCTTGTGACAGTTGTGATAGCTGCTCTGAGAGCACTTAAAACCTTTTCTCAGTATTCTTTGTATTTCTTTTTTTCCCCAATATATATTTTTTGAAAAAAGATAAAATTCAACACTTACATACATACATACACATAAACAAAGAAAGGTGATATAGATAAACATATGATCAGGACAAAACAAAACTACAATGCATTGCAATATCTCAATACTACAATACAATATTACAGTCCTTGTATTTCTTAAACAATAAGGTTGTGTTCTCAAAATATTAGACAAGAAGAGATCTCCTGGTTAACTTGTGAATTTTCCCATTGATGTTAAAATTAGAACAGCACAGTGGAGAAATCCAACTGGGCAAGTAATTTTAAAGTTCCAACTTCATATTATCCAATATGTCTTGTTAGTAAAAACAAAATCATATTCAGTGTTCAGATCAGAGGAAGAAGCAAATTCATTTGCTAACCAAAGACACAGACATTCCAAGATCAAAAATAAGCTCTCAGTACTTTCAAAATTCAAAAGAAAAAAAAATCAAAATCCATATCCATATCTAAATTTATATTTAAAAAAAAAAGAAAGTTAAAAACAACAGTAACAACCAAGTCACGAAAAAAGGAAGGATTGAGTATTTAAAGTTGAATCATATGTGGCTCCAATGTCAACTCAAAAAGTGGTACTGTCCTTTTAAATAGTATGCAGGAAGGCTTTAAAGTAAATAGGCAAAGATTCAGACTGTTGCATGCAAACAGCTTCTTGTCTTCTATGAGCAAGAGAAATAGAAACGGAATTGCATACTCAACAAGAGGTCTGGATGCAGAGAATATAGTGTCCATATGGGGGCTGCAGTCCTCACCCCCTGTTTCCACCAAAATGCGCAATTCTCCCAGAGTCTTGGGACCTACTGTGGCCGCTCCCTTCCTAAGCGTTCACCGGCTGGTCCCAATCTTAGCTCAATTCATGGAGCTCCCATGAATTGGTGAGTCCACGAGCTTGACAAGGGGAGCCCCCACTGTCAGGCATGTTGCTTCCGGAGACCACAGTTTAGCACAGCTTGGAAGATCACATCCACCATTGACGTGACCAGCAGGCCGGAACTTCACACTTCTTATATATTGGTTTTGTAGTATGCCTTCAAGTCTTTTCCAACTTATGGCAACTCTAAACCTATTATGGGGTTTTCTGCAGCTGAGAGTGTATGATGTGCCCGAGGTCTCCCAGCAGTTTTCCATAGCCAAGGAAGAAATTGATCCCAAGGTCATAGCCCAATGCTCAGACCACTACATGATGCTGGTCCTTTGTTAAACACACACACACACACACACACACACACACACACAAAGAGAGAGAGGGAGAGGGAGAATTTTTATTAAGAGTTTTCCAAGATGAAATAAAAACTACAGATATTTTATAAAAAGAAAATGAAACAGAAAGCAAAAAAAAGAAGAAAGGAAAACAGGATGCCGAAAGAAATATAGACACAGGGACTGATTAATCATCAGTGTGGTATAGTGATTTAAGCTTTGAACTAATAATATTATTATTTAATTCTTTTTCAACTTCTTGTAAAAGAAGATTGTAACTTCATCCTATATTAGAGCCACTTTGGACCCCATCAGAGAAGAAACTCAGGATATAGATTCAATAAATGAATAAATATTTGAGCATTCCAGAGTGTTTCTGGGTTGTCGTTGTTTTTGTTTTGTTTTTGTTTTTTGCTTTTGTTTTGTTTTTTGCAGGTAGCTTTGGGGTGGGGAAAAAAAACAGAAAAAAAAGTTTCCTGCCCAGAGAACACATTTTCTCCACATGTTTTTGTGGTAAAGAACCCATGAGTTTCTCTGTGCAGAAAAATCCTCCATGACACTGCGGGACATTTGAACACTGGGAGAAAACTCAACAAGTCTTTCTGAGCTGTCAGTCTTCCCAGTGAGGTCTCTCAGTTGCTGGGAAACCCATTTTTCAACCAGGACAGCAGAAAATATTTTTTTTCCATCCCTGCATACGCATGACAATGCATCTATTTTTGGTCAGTGTGGAGTCCCAGGCCCTCCAACCGCAATGATCCTTTGCTTGGGCCACCAGCTTCCATTCCAGCCCATACACACAGAGAGATCTGTTTACTGGCCAAGAAAGTGTGGGGATGGGCAGACAGAATACAGTTGCTTTCTTGAATCTGGATACACAAAGGAGCAGGCATCGTCCTTGATCGGTATCTATACATCTATAGCGGTCGGCAATTTCAAATCTACAAGAAGCCAATTTTCCACCAGAAACCCAATGAGGTGCTCCTCCTCCCAAAATAAGGCCAAATGCCTCTGTTTTCTTTTGCAGTTCCTATCAAAAGCATCTTAAGAAAGACTGCAGCAGAAAACATCTATATTTGGGATAGTACAGCATTCTGGCATCCCTGTAGGAGTTGGGGTAGGACTTTTTTATGTATGCATTTTCACACATTTGTGGTTTTTCTGTGTCATTGTGGGACAAACCTTATCTGAAAATCACATTAATATTTTTCAAATGGGGAAACTGGAGGCTTTGGGGGACTGGTGGGAGGTTTCAGGGGCCACAAAAGTCAGGTTCAGGGGCCACATTTAGCCCACAAGCCACAGTTTTTTAATCTGCTATATATAGAGATAGATCAAGTAGAGATGGACCACAGCTTTGGACAGTTACTCTGCTACCACTGCTGACTATGGCCACTTCTGCACTACACTGTTATAGTGTTATTATTCCATTTTTTTTAATAATAATTTTATTGTAATTCCAGCGTATAAAACATACATTCTTCATTGTACATTTACCGAACTGTTACAGTTTCCTCCCACTCCTCACTGGATTACATGAACTGTTATATCATTGTCATGTTATATTTATGCATCGCAATAAGTCGATTACATTATCAAGATAGTTCCTGCATTTCAAACCCAGTTTACATGTTCCATAATATTTCTCTGTTTATCTCCTTTTATTTAACCTGTTATCATGGATAATGAATTATTACCTGACAAAACCCCCTTCGTATCTAATACATTTTGCCATTCTTTAAAGATATCATCATCTGATTTTCCTTTTAATCTCTGACCAACTATGTCTGCATTGCAGTTTTCAATTAATGTTGCCCACCATTGCTCTACTGTAGGTATCTCTTCAATATTATTCCACTTTCAACATCCTGTGGAATTCTGGGATTTGTAGTTTACTGAGGCCATCTAAATGCCCCTCCCTAAACTGCAACCCCAAAGATTCCATAGGATGTGGAAAGTGGAATAGTAGCACTACAGCAGTGTAGTGCAGAAATGACCTATGTGTTCCCAGAAGGTCTAGTCCGTAAAAGTAACTTTCCCAAGCTGCGCCCTTTCCTCACCTTGCTTTTCTTTCTGCTCTCCCCTCTTCCTGCTCAAGCAAGTTCTGCAGAAGGTAATTGCTCAAGATTTATGAGAAGTAAACAGACGTCGCCTGCCTTGTCTCTTCCTGTACATTCCTGCCTCAGCTGCAAGGAGAGATTTGCCAGAGGGGAGAGACCAATCCTTCTTTTGCAAATAATCTGGTTTTTCCACTGGTTGGCCCACAGCCCAGAATATGCACGCGAACACCACCCACAAGTGGAAGAGTATTAAACACAGCAGCTGTGTGGGATGTCTGCACTTTACAAGATTTAGAGAATCAGAATCATCTTGGGATGGAAGAAGAGGGAATGAAATAAACAACTAGCACTTGAATGACATTCAGGCCATTTCCGCACTAGCCTGTTATAGCGCTATGATTCCACTTTCAGCATCCTATGGAATCCTGAGGCTTGCAGTTTTGGGAGGCACCGTGTGGTTCCTTCCGAAACTGCAAACTCCGGATTCCATAGGATGTTGAAAGTGGAATCATGCGCTATAACAGGCTAGTGAGGAAATGGCCATAGTTGAGGTTTTTGTGCATCTGACTGTTAGAGCGATTGCCAAAAATTATAACCAGTAGGTAAAGGTGTTATGCAGAGTTGCTTATTAGAGTGCTGGGTCAAGTTAGTGAAAGTGTTAATTCCTCTTTTGCAGAGAGCCACGAGCCTATAGAATAGGTGTGAATTGCTACTCCTTTGTTCCCTTGCAAACAGTGAAAGTGGTAATTTAGCTAGTTATCTGCAAGCTTGCAAAAGGCAACCTTGAGCTCGAAATGAAACCTTTCAAAGACGGCTTGATTCTTTCATCGCGGAGAAAAGTCCGGGAAGGTTTCCAAAAGCAAGAAATAATTTGTATCACTCTAACTAACCTTGTACCACTCTGAAAGACTAAACTATTGTTTTATGTGGGACTGTTAAATTAATGATGTAATGAGAAAATTAACACGAAGGTTCTTTTGTTTTCCAAAGGGGGGCTGGCTGAGAAAATGATTGATTGCTGACATAGAGGGTAAAAGGTATATAGTGATGATATCTCAATGAATGGACACAACAGCTCTGAACTGACTGTTGCCCCTTGCGCAAGGTATTGTAATAAAGCTGGCTTTTTGATTTTTTCCCCTGAAACCTGGTGTCGCCTCTTTCTTGGCCACTACATGACTAAGCAGGCTGCAGGCTACAGAAAGCTTGCACAAAACAAAGTGAGATCCTCTTTGAAGTGCTATAAATCTAAATGTCTACAACAGAACCAGCCATGGTGCAGTGATCTGAGCACTGAACTATGACCATGGAGACCAGGGCCATTTCCACACTAAACTGTTATAGCTCTATCATTCCACTTTCAACATCCTATGGAATCCGGGGGTTTGCAGTTCAGGGAGGGGCCAGCTGGAGATACACAACCACAACAAAGTCTACTGTTTCCTTTCCAGAACATTCAAAATTCTGCTTGGCTTCCAGTGAGTCTCCTGGATGTGTCAGAATTATTATATCCGCTGGAATCTTGTGTTGGTTACTTAGTTAAGGTTACATAACTAAATAACCTCTCCTGGCCTAACTCCCCACCCCAAACCTGATGGAAACATCTTGCACCTATTATCTGATCACTGGTAGAACAGACCTCCTTCTCCCCATGCAGCTGATGCCAGTTGGAGTGGGGAGTTACAATTATGACCAAGTAGTGGTGGTGAATATGAAGCAGAGATGGTGAATACAAAACCTACTTTATCAGGTACCAGCTGCATAGAGAAGAAGTCAGGTTTGGTAGCGGGGAGTCAGGTCAGGAGATGTTACTGTGAATTTGAAAGTAACTTAACTGCAGTTAGTAACTTAACTAAGTAGCTGATACAGAATTCCAGCCTTTGCCTTTTCCAGAGCTTTGACCAGAAAACAAATAATATATCCATTCTTAAAGAGGGTTGCCAGTTCAGAAGTGTTCCAGGCCCTGAGGTTTCCAGGCCCAGGCCTGAAGCCTAGGAATCCTTCTGGTGATGTCATTAAGCATTTTGCATTAAGACAAGATCCTGAAGTATAAAGATATGTTATTGAATACTAAAGTTAGGATTTTCCATGCCATTGTATTTCCAGTTTCTCTGTATGGTTATGAAAGTGAAGAAAGTGAAGAAAGCTGTCAGGGAGAAAATCAACTCGTTCAAAATGTAGTGCTGGAGAAGAGTTCTGCAGATACCCTGTACTACTGAAAAGGTAAATATATGGGTCCTGGGGGAAAATCAATCCTGAACTCTCCAGGAAGCCAAGTTAACTAAACTGAGGCTGTCATACTTTGGCCATATCATGAGAAGACCTGACTCACTAGAAAAGATAACATTGCTTCATAGAGCAGAAGGCAGTAGGAAAAGGGGAAGACCACATTACAGACAGGTGGAATCTTGATCAAGGAAGACATATTTCTGAAACTGCACGCATTGAGCAGGGTGAGTAATGATAGAGTGACTTGGAGATCTCTCATTCATAGGGTCTCCATAAATCAAAGTCGACTTGACAGCAGTTAACTGCAAGAAAACCAACCACAGTTGCTCACAGGTTGTCACTCAAACACAAAAACAGAGAGAACATATTTTCCTGATTGGACATTAAGACACAAATGGAATCAACTTTTCACAGACCAAGGTGAAATGACATTATGCCTCCATCAGAGAGTCTAGCAAGACCAGAGTTTTCTTTTTTATTATTATTATCTTTATTTTACTAAAAAAAAAAAACAAAAAAAAAAACAAATATATAAATAAAACATTCATTATGTCTTGTCGTTACATAAATTCCATCATCACAATAAATCTTACATACATTTAAAAAAGAAAAAAATTTCAAATATAAACGTAATCTAATTAATACACAATTTAATACTATCTTTTTTAATACTAACACTTACTTTATTTTTTATACCTACTTACCCTCCTTCCCTTATTCCTCACACCGAGGATAGTTATACAATACTTGTCGTTGTCCAACATTTACTACAGTATTCATTGAATAATACCACTACCTTTCATGTAATTTCAAAGTTTATTTTCTAATTTCCACTTCTGAATCTTCATTTCTACAAATTTCTTAATATTATTCCTTCCCCATTGGGCTTCCCAGTGACCTTTATTAAATTCCATTCTTCGGGGAATTTACTCTGTCAATCTATCATTTATTAATGATGTCAGCTTCGTCCATCCCATAAATCGTACAATTTCCATAGCCAATCCTCTACCATAGGTATTTCCTTCAACTTCTATAAATTTCTAAAACTAAGTCTTAGTAGCTGTTACCATATAAATCATCATTTTTCTCAGTGAATTCTTTTTAAAGTATCTATCATCCAACATATTCAATAAATATATTTCTGGACTTCTAGGAAATTTAATTTGTAGTGCATTAACAATACATTCATGTATCTTTCTCCAAACTTGCTTTATCACATAACCACCATAAATGATAAAACGTCCCTTTCTTTGAACATTTCCAACATGTATCTTTTATATTCTTACTTATTTTAGAAATTTGTACCGGTGTATAATACCAACTAAAGAAGAGCTTGTAATAATTTTCTTTTAAATTAATATTAATACAATATTTCTTCACATCCCTCCATGAACTTGCCATTTCTGTACGGATTCGAATGTTCCAGATTCTTTGCCCATCCTATCATATTCACTTTAATTGTTTCGTCTTCCAAATGCCAATTTAATAACAGTTTATATATTCTACCTAACAAATGGTCTAAACCCGGTTTTGACAATTTATCAAATTCCTTCTCTCTTGTTTCAATTTCCTGTGTCTTCTTATCCATTTTAAATCTTTCCTCTAGTTGCCTTTGCAGTAACCAATGAGAAATAATACCCACCCGAGCCATTCTCTTTATTTTTCAAAATTACATTTTCTCCTTGTATTTTTAATAAGTCTCTGGAAAATTATCCATTTATTTAATTGGGGCTTCTGCTTCTGTAAATGCCTCATGTGTCAAAACCCATAGTGGTATTTTCCCATACAATTTACTTTTGTACTGTAACCAAACCTTCAACAATGTTCTCCTTATAACATGATTATTATAATTCCTTGTTTACCTTTACTTTATCGTACCATAAATAGGCATGCCAACCAAAATAGAGATCCGCCCCTTCTAAATTCATTAATCTCCTATTTTCTAATTTAATCCAATCTATTATCCAAGAAGGGCATGCATGGAAATACAATTTTAAATCTGGTAGCGCTAATCCCCCTCTTTCTTGTACCCCTTCTAACACCTTCCATTTTATTCTTCTTGGTTTTTTTGCCATTCCAGACAAACTTCGATAAAATCTTTTTTCCATTGATTAAGGTACATCATTTACAATAATCGGTAAATTTTGAAACAAAAATATCATTTTTGGCAAAATGTTCATTTTAATTGTTTCAGTCCTTCCCATTAAAGATAAATCCTCCTTTATCTCCCCCCAAATTCTCTTATAATTATTATCAAACAACTCCGTACTTTTACCAGTAATATTAATACCCAGATACCGTACTTTCTTTGATATTTTAAGATTAGTTAAACCTTCAATTTCCATCTCTTCTTTTTTAGAAATATTCTTAGTTAACAATGTTGTCTTTTCCATATTTACCTTAAAACCTGCGAGTGTCCCATATTCCTCAAAAACCTTAATCAGTCTTAACACACTCGTGATTGGGTCATCCAACATAACTACAAGGTCATCTGCAAATGCCCTTAACTTATACATTTGACTTCCAATCTTTACTCCTTTTTATTTCCGAATCTTGCCTAATCTTATTATTTAATATTTCTAATACCATTATAAAAATTAAGGGGGATAGTGGACAACCTTGTCTTGTACCCTTCCTAATTCCAAATTTCTCTTACATTTCCCCATTTATAACCAATTTTGTTGTCTGATTATTATATATCCTTTAATGAATCGATAAATCTTTTCCCCATATCCATCTTTTCTAGTACCTCAATTATAAATTTCCATTTCATGTTGTCAAAAGCCTTTTCGGCATCTACAAAAACCAATCCTAATTTCTTTTCATTGTGTTTGTGATAATATTCAATTATGTCCAATATTATTCTTACATTGTCTTTTATTGTTCTTCCGGGTAAAAATCCGCTTTGATCCTCATGAATCCAAACTTTTAAAATCTTCTTTAATTTCTCTGCCAAGATAGATGTAAATATCTTACACCATATTTAGTAAGGATATTGGCCTGTAATATCTTTACCTCTGATTTTTCTTTTCCTTCTTTTGGAATTAAAGTAATTAATGCTTCTCCCCATGAATCTGGTTTATCTTCAAATTCCATTTCATTAAAAAGTTTACAAAGGGGTTCAATCAGATGGTCTTGAAATTCCTTATAGTATCTTGCTGTATAACCGTCCGGCCCAGGTGCTTTTCCTATCTTTAATTCCTGGATTGCCGTTCTTATTTCTGTCTTTGAAATGGGTTTATTCAATTCTATTTTTTTGATCTTCTTGAATTGGAGCTATTCCAACTCCATCTGGGTATCTCCTCACTTGCTGAATATATTCTTCTGTATCATCTGAATCATCAAACAAATCTTTGTAATATTCTTAAAAATATATTTAATTTCCTTTGGTCTTTAAATATCTATCTCCTTTTCTATTCTTTAGTAATTTAGTCTCTTCTCTTTTCTTTCTTCAATCTATATGCCAACCATTTTCCAATTTTATTTGCATGCTCAAAAATCTCTGTTGAGCAGACTTAATCTTCTTTTCAATCTCCAACCTATCTTCCTTAGCTAATTGTTTCTGTAAAATTTTGATTTTTCTCAATAATTTCAAATTATTTGGGTCTTTCTTCAAATCTTCCTCATTTACTTTAATTTCTACCATTATACTTTGAACTTTCTGTTTCTTCATCTTTTTCTTATAAGCTTCATGTTTCAAAAAAGTACTTCTATTACTGCCTTTTCTGCATCCCATACAATCTTATTTGATGTACCTTTTCCCATATTTTCTTTAAAAAAGAAGTCCATCTTGTTTTACCTTTTCTACGACTTTTTCATTTCGCCAAGAGCCCCGTCTTTCAAAGTCCATTTATACTCTCCCTTTCTCTCTTTCAACATCATCATAATAGGACAGTGATCTGATAATGTCCTTGGCAAGATCTCCATTTTCTTTTCCACAATTTTACATAACTGTTTTCCAAACCAAGAACATATCAATCCTCGACCATGTTTTGTGTACTTCTGAAAAATACGTATACTCTTTAAGATTTCCATATAAGTATCTCCACACGTCTGTTGCTGAAGTTACATCCCTAAGTTCTTCAAAAGTCTTCGGTAGTTTTCTTTTGTGTTTTCCCTTTCTTTTTAATGTTATATCTATTTCTGCATGTATTACTGATCCAATCTCCACATAATACTTTATCTTGATAATCATAGTCCAATACATCCAAGTTTTTCATAAAAAGCCGATTTGTCTCAAGTGGGGCCATAAACTCCCACTATCAAAATCTTGTTGCCAATTACTTCCACTTCTACTCCAATCACCATCCCTCTATTGTCTCTGAATATTTCCTTTGCATTATATTTTTTATTTACGAATATTGTCACACCTTTTTTCTTTTTCTTAATTGTCGTAGAAAAATCCTGTCCAAACTCCAAATTCTTCACATATTTTAAGTCCTATCCCTTAATGCAGTTGGATAATTACATCTGGCTTTTGTTTCTCTAAGTGATGGAATACCCTTCTTCTTTTAATTACAGCATTCAATCCCCTAACGTTCCATGATACTATTTTCATTTTCTTTCCTTCTCTCTTCTCCTTTTCCTTTCCCCTTACTCAACTTTGTTCTTGTTCTTCCTCTTTCTCTTCTTCTTCTTCTATTTCTCCTGTTCCCTCTTCTTCTTCTTCTTCTTCCTCTTGTTCTGTCCCCTTTCTCTTCTGAGCTATCTTCTCTATCTTCACGATCTCCATTTACCACCCTTCCATGTTCTTTTGGACTTTCTTCACCTTTTTCACTTCTCTTATCACAATCCTTTCCATCTCTCATGCTCTTCCAACAACGCTCTTCTCCTAAGTTCTTCCTTATACCTTTTCAGAAAGTCCTGTGCTCTCAAAAGAGAATTCAACGTAAATCTTCTTTCTTTGTATAGAAATGTGATTCCTTCTAACTTACACCAGTGATATGGAATTCCACTTCTTTTTAACACTTGAGTTAGAAAGAAATAATCTTTTCTTTTTTTCAGGACCTGTGCAGGAACGTCTTTAAATATTTGAAGTTCGTCTTGTTCTATCCACAATTTGTTTGTATAACTCTGTTGAATCACTAAATCCTTTACTCTTTCTCTCAAAAAATAAATTACGATATCTCGTGTAATTTCCCTCTCTCTTTGCGATAAACGAATTGATCCGAAAACATTATCTACCTCAAGATCAAGTTGTTACACATCGATATTTCGCCAAATTAAGTATGGGCATCATGGATTATATAGTCTTCTCCTTTAATCTCTTTCAAACCTCTACTTAGATACACCTGTCTCTGACCAACTTCACTTCTATACTTCTATTTTGCTGTTCAATCTTCTCCATTTGTTTCTCCTTCACTGATGCATCTTTTTCCAACTTCGTTGTTCTTTCTTGTAAGTCCTCTAGTTTTGAATTAATATTCTTCATTTCAATTGTTTTCTGAATGTCTCTCCAATATTTCCTATTTCTTTTTTACTTCTCTTCATATCACACGTAAATTCTTTTATATCTTTTTTGAATTCATTTCTTAATTTCCAAAGCTCTTCAATAATTGTTGAACGGAAATTCCGGTGCTCTAGGATGTTCTTCTAATGTTGGTCTTGTTTGTAATTGTTGTTTCACCAATACTGCTCTCTTGTTCCAGCAGCCATCAGGAATCCAGACCCAACAAGACCCCAATGTACTCAATATTCCTTAGTCAAAAAAATTAATCCATAATAATACTTTATCAATGCCTAAAAGTCAATTATATTATTCAATCAATAGTAATTATATATAGTAATATACAGTAATATATTAATATCCGAACTCAAAGTTCAACACCTTTATCTTAATGTAATATCTTAATATCCCATACTTGACAATTGTAGATGATCATATAATCAATATATAAAGTAAATAAAAGTAAATAGAAAAGAGAGGAAAGTTCTAAATATGTCTATAAATAAACCACTATAAATCAATAACTCATTATAAAGTCAACAATTCTGTACTTTATATTCTATATTAACTTTGTTCCACTCACCTTTTAATTAATTAGCCTACTTCTCTTAATTAATTAGCCTACTTCTTAATTCCAATAATTATTTAATTAACCTTTTCAACTTAATTCCAATAATTCCAATAATTAATTCCAATAATTATTCAAATTTATCAGAAATTTTAAAAAATGTGAATTTATAATATAAATATAAATATAAATATATTATATATATATATATATGTGTGTGTGTGTGTGTGTGTGTGTGAAAATTTCTTTGTAAAATAATTCCTAAACACTAATATAGTTAATTTGCACACTTATATAGTGTACACACTACTGTATTTAATAAAAATTCTGAATATTATATATTGTATTACTTTTTTTTTCTATTGTTTTATTAATGTTCTTCACTAGATGGTGCTCTCTCCACTTATCTCCTCTCTCTTCTTCTTCTTCTTCTTCTTCTTCTTCTCTATCTAATCCCGCCACGTTGTAGTGTAAGGGTTAATGACCACTTGCCCTTCTAATGCTACTTCCACCGTCTCGCTAACAATTCTCCAACTTTACACCATCCTCTAAGATCTTCCCTTCTTTACTGCTACTTTACACCCAATCTCTATTTCTGCCTCTTGCAAAAAATAAAATACACTCGTCTACCTTCTGCTTTCACCAATTATCCTTTCCAGGAAAAGAAAACCAAATTTCGAAACTAACAAAATCTCAAACAAATCACAGATACTATGGGCAAAAAGGAAATAAGAAAAAAGAAAAATCTAAAGGATCAAAGAATCTGAAAAGCACAAAATCAAAAATCAAAAAATACCAAAAAAAAAAAAAAAAAAGTCCAGAACTTCCAAAAATTTTGCAAAAGGAGAAAAAAAAAGGACAAAAGGGATGGGAAGAACAAAGAGAACAAAAAAATTGAACGTTCATTAAAACCATACAAACAAACAAAAAGCAGAGAACGAAATTTATTTCCCCCCTTCTTTCCTTTTTCTCAGTCGTCTTCGTCTCACACCGATTACAACTTCCTTCTAAACAGTCTTCACTTTCTCTTTCTCTTAACTTCTCTTACAGTTGCCCTTCTTTGCCTCTTTCTCTTCAACCACCCGTTCCTTCCACCTCTTCCAATCTACCCACACCAACACCAAATGTAAGTAAAAATTTCTACTGCTTATAAGTCTCTCTTATACTCGTAAATCAAATCGTTAGCAAGTCTCTGCTTGCCTGTGCCGTCTCCCTCTTCTCCCCAACAGGAGCTCAGCTCATGAGATGGTCCGGAGCCCTTTGCCGGGATCCTTCCTCTTTCTTTACCTCATGTAGGGTCTTTATTTGCGCTGGATTCTCTTTACCATCCCCAAAATGTAGATCAAAATCCATCTTTTCCAGTCCAAAACCTCTCTTCTTTTAAAATAAAGTGGTGGTGAGGATTTTTCCTCTCAGGAACCTCCATGAGGTAATGGCAGCTTGCTATGACCTCTTCAGCGCGATCCATGTCCCGAACTTCAGATGACTTCTTTCGGGCACTCGCGCTTAAAAATCTGGTCGTTTTCAAGTGCCTCTACGTCTCCTTTCCCAAGGGAATATTCGTCCCATTATTCTCCCTTCCTCCAACGGGTTCTCGACCTCGTGGGGCGATTGTTCTCCCCCGGAGCTACACGGGGTGACAACCTAGCTCCTCACCACAGCCACCGGAAGTCCAAGGCACCAGAGTTTTCAGTGAGAGGTTCTGCCCACCTTCTGTCTAGATGGTGCAGCTGTTTCCACTGAACAACCAAGGCTCCCTAGGTAAGGCAGGCAAGGATAATAGCCACTGGAAGCAATGCCATAATCTACTCTGTGGGAGACATCTGAGCCAGCTCAAGATCTCAACCCCTGTTTTTTAATCCAGGCTATTCTGTATTCCTGTCAATTTTGGTTCCCCAGCTTCTGACAATACACTTGGCCCCCCATCTCTGCACTGCTAACCAGCCACATGGATTCTCATTTCCCCAAGTGAATTACAACAAAGGAGGGGGGTTTTCCTTCTCATTTGTTTAGGGAAATGAGATGGGAATCATTTAATTGAGCCTACTTTCTTCTAGTCAGAAGGTGGATGCAGGGCAGAGCAGAAGGTACACCTTGGAAAGGTCATGACTGTGAGAGAAGGAGGAAGGTAAGTATTTACACATTGCTCCTGGAGAGTCTTTGCAAGTTAGAGCAACAAATCAATTAATTGTGGCAACCTCTTGCTCTGCTAGCTACAGCTGGAGATTTGTGCACAATTCTTTCATCTTGCTTGGAGATGAACCCACCAAAACTGGAAAATTTTCGATCTTTTCTCCCACCTCCTAAGAATTGGAGATTCAGGGCCAAGTCATGAGATCTGGCAACCCTATTCCTGCATATACACAATTATAGAATCAGAGAGTTGGAAGAGACCACATGGGCCATTGAGTCCAACCCCCTGCCATGCAGGAATACACATCAAAGCATTCCCAACAGATGGCCATCCATCCTCTGCTTAAAAACCTCCAAAGAAGGGAACTCCACCAGCTTGAATTCAAGCATGAGCTAACATTTTGATGATATTGAAAATTCAGTATTATTCAAACCACTGGTGCAAAATCATGGGAAGTAACAGTCCCACTTAAGTTTACAGAATCAGAATGGATCCAGAGCATTCTTGTCCAGCTCTCGGTGCCACACTTTGGGAGGCATGGAGACATGCTAGAACTGGTTCCAAGAAGGGTGGTGAAGATATGATAAGGGATTCAGAAAGCAAGCTCTAAAAGGAAAGTCTGCATGAACCTGGTGAAAAGAAAATGGAGCATAGCAAAATGCTAACACTGTTGGAAGGGCTGCCCTCAAAATGACAAAGATTTGTTCTGTGTTCCCATCCCAGACAACTAAGGGGCTCAGGTTACAGAAGGACCAGTTTTACCTGAATGTTCAGAGAACTTTCTACCTGGCAAGAGCAGTTTGACCATGAAACTATTTACCTGGAGAGATGATGATTGCTCCTGTACTGGAGCTCTTCAAGGGATGGGGAACTGCACTCCACACAACCTATGCAACTCAAATTTCTTACCCCCTGTGACACTGTAGGTTTATTTCCAGTCTCTTAAGTTGACTTCCAGCCTTGCAAGACTGGAAATTCCCTCCCAGTGTTTTACTAGGGTTCTTGCCAGCCTTCCAAAGCTGACTTCCACGCATGGAACGACTGGCAATCTCCCAGCTCTATCAGGTATGCTGCCACCACCCCCCTGAATTAAGAATCATTTGGACAGGACAGGAGGGACCCTGCCCAATCTCTAAGCGTAAGGAACTTCCACCTCCCCCTTCCCCTGAGTGAGAGGTCCTATGTAGCGTGTGCCAACCCTGGCATGGAAATGGAGAGAAACGGAGGTTTATAAAAGTGTTTTAATCAAGGCATGCAAATAAACAATATCACACTTGGGAGACTCCCCTCTCCCAGGTACACTTAGTTACAAGAATTTACAAAACAGATATAACAGCACAGATACATTCTTAAGATCAGCCAATTCCCAAAATAACAACATCCCTAAAGCGACTAACTACTTATTTCTAGTTACTCACAATTAGGTTATAGGCGTAGATGGTCTAAAGGAGAAGAGAGGGGGGGTCCAGGAGACACGGCATGCTGCCAGCTCGACTGGCCCAGCTCTCCTCTCTTTCTCTCTCTCTCTCTCTCTCTGTCTCTCTGGCCACATGGCCTCTCAGAAGTTTTATATTTTCCTCCTTGGAAGGATCTGGAAGCATCTCCAAGATGCCCACCTCTTTTCCTTTTGGTTGGTCAATTCTCACCTTGTGACCTGTGATGCTGACCCTTTCCTTTTGGTTGGTCAGCTCTCACCCTGTGACCCTTGATGTAATCCCAAAATCTCATTAACCCTTGGTTTACCTGAAGAGGGAAGTATCTCCCTTTGATAAGCCTAGATAATGGAAAGCCCCATTATCACACCCCCAAATGCCTTCTAGAGGCTGTAAGTGGGCATTTTAACCTCATTTTTCATGTTTCCTAGATGGTTTTACATCCAACATAGACCTTTTTGTTACAGTGGGAAGTGACCTTAAAGTCAGCTTGAGCGTGCTTACTGTTCACTTCCTTCCTTTAAAGAGGAGTCTTCAGGCCTTCCCCAGGGAACCTCAGAATGTGGTAAATATAGCCCAATAACCCTTAGAGGTCCAGCAAGGGGTGCTGGAAGACACAAAAACATGGCATTCCATTAACACAGTCCACTATTTGCCCATCTCAGAAGTAGAATCTGGATAGCTGTGACTGCTGCAACTGTGATTGTCCTGCACGAAGCAAGATAGTTCAACAAGATGATCCATGAAATAGTACAATAAGGTCAACATATCCTCCAACTGTCACAGTTCAAAGAGTCAGACCCATTAAGTCCTTGACATCCTACTTTTTCAGCAGCTTTTAAGACGACCCAGTTTTTCTTTCCTCCTCCCTCTTTTCCCTTTTGTCCTCAGCTTCCTTCCATTCGTGCAAACTGTGTTTAAAGCAAAGAAGTATTTTGTATCCAATTAATTCAAAAAAGGGAGGAAGAGGAGTGGAAGGAGCAGAATCTTGCCCTTCCCTGTAAGCTCAAATGTCTCCCACCTTGTGTATCCTTCCTCATTAATAATGTTTACTGTCTTGACCACCATCTGATGTTGTTTTGCTATGTGGGTCCTAGTTTTCATCAGTGAAATGTTGGAGGATATACAGCAAGGACAAGGTTACATATATGGATGAATCGCAGAAGCTAACATGCTTTTCAGTTCCTGTGACCCAACCCATAATATCCTCTCCAGCTCTTGAATTCTGTGACTCCACTCTTCTACAGGCCAGCAGTTTCTTATTAGTTATTTCAACACCCAAGCCCTTTGGAAAGGTGTGTTGACCATTTAATTTTGGATCAATGGCTAGGTTATGTGACTTAGAATCATAGAATCATAGAGTTGGAAGAGACCCAGGGGCCATCCAGTCCAACACCCTGCTATGTCTGTAGAAGAGAAGGTTGAGAGGGGACATGATAGCCATGTTTAAATATTTGAAGGGATGTCATGTCGAGGAGGGAGTGGGCTTGTTTTCTCCTGCTCTTGAGACCAGGACAAGGAGCAATGGATGCAAGCTGCAGGAGGGGAGATTCCGCCTGAGCCTCAGGAGGAATTTCCTGACAGTCAGGGCTGTCCGGCAGTGGAATGTGCTGCCACAGAGTGTGGTGGAGTCTCCTTCTTTGGAGGTTTTTAAGCGGAGGCTGGATGGCCACTTGACGGGAGTGCTTTGAGGATTTTCCTGCATGGCAGGGGGTTGGACTGATGGCCCTTGTGGTCTCTTCCAACTCTACATTTCTATGATTCTATGATTCTATGATTCTGTGAAGGAACACCCATCCAAGCATTCCCAACAGATGCCCATCCAGCCTCTGCTTAAAAACCTCCAAAGAAGGAGACTCCACCACACTCCCTTGAGGCAGTGTATTCCACTGCCGGACAGCTCTGACTGTCAGGAAGTTCTTCCTGAGGTTCAAGTGGAATCTCCTTTCCTGTAGCGTGAATCCATTACTCCTTGTCCTAGTCTCTGGAGCAGTAGAGAACAAGCCTGCTCCCTCCTCAACATGACATCCCTTCAAATATCTAAACATGGCTATCATGTCCCCTCTCAACCTTCTCTTCTGCAGGCTAAACATACCCAGCTCCCTAAGCCGTTCCTCATAGGGCTTCATGGCTTCCAGACCCTTCACCATTTTGGTTGCCCTCCTCTGGACACGTCCCAGCTTGTCGACATCCTTCTTGAATTGAGGTAACCAGAACTAGACACAGTATTCCAAATGAGGCCTAACCAATGCAGAATAGAGTGGTACCATTACCTCCCTTGACTTCTTTCTTTTAGTTCTTTTTTCTGAATCTAGATACTTATAGTCAGCTTTTCACATTTACAGGTTTAATGTTCATGAATTAATCAATTTGTGAGTTTCTCCAACCCCTCTTTCCACCTCAGGTGCTTCTTTTCTGGGGGAACCTTCCTTCTTGGTAGTTCTGATCAGGCTGCATAGCCCTTTAAAAACCCAACTGTGGTTTTTCTCCTCATCCACCAGCTGCCTGACCAGCTAAGGATGAATCATAGCCCAGTTTCTGAGCACCACACACCTTCTCCCGATGCCCCCCAGACTCATTCCCTTTTCCTCTCTTTTCCTTGAACTGGTTTGGATCCTGGGTGCTCCCCCCATGCCTCCCACAGACACACCCTTTTTGATATTTGTGATTTTTCCACTTTAGCAGGGTTCTTGCACCCATAACCCTAGCAAACGTGGAGGGCTGACAATAATATTACATATACTTTGCATGTTTTAAAATAAAGAAACGAAAAGAAGCTAATCAGTACCCCCTGGTGCCTGGACGCAGAAATGCTGCGTATGAGAAATTCCTTCCTCAGGGCTTTTCACGCTACAATATTACAGCACTATGACTCCAGTTCAACAACCACGGATGCATGTGAAATGCTGGAGTTTCTAGCTTGGAGAAGCATTAGAATTCTCAGGCCGGGCTTGTAAATACACCTTTCTAAACTACAAATCCCACATTTTTACAGAACACAGCTGTGACTCTCAAAGTGGAATATAGCCCTATAATTGTGCGGTGTGAAAGGCCCCAAATCCAAAACTTTTATCAAACATGCTATTTCCAACAGGGGCTAACCATATGTCTCTGTAAAGTCCCACAGATCAGTCAATATTTGAGCAGCCCCTCCTCTGTTGTTTGTCCCCAGCATGTGGTGGCCACAGATAGACTGCCGTGGTCAGTAGAACTTCCACTTCTACCATGGTTTCCTTCCCGATTATTTGTTTATTAATTTTATACCCAATCTTTCAACCCCAAAATGACAGTCAAAGTGATTAGCAGTATTAAGATATGTGTATATATGTGTGTGTGTGTGTGTGTGTGTGTGTATAAAGATGTTAGGAATCACAGTCAAAAAACCATCAAAGAAAATGACAGCCCCCTTTCTACTACAACTCAGCTTAGATGCTACAAAGATCTCTACCTGGAAGGAGAACAAGAAGGAAATAAAACTGGACCAAGTTCTCCAGAAGCTGGGGATAGACACCAGGAAGGCCCTTTCCCAAATTTCCAATTAAAAAGGCTTCTGAGAGAGCCAGGGTGATAAGAAGGGCCTCCCTCCAAAGTTATTTTTTTTAACCCAAGTTTGTTGTGTGATTTCAAGTCATTTCCAGTTTTTGGTAATTCTATGGTGACCCCGCACTGGTTTCATGTAGCGGTTTGAACATTCGACTATATCTCTGGAGACCAGGATTCCATTCCCTGCTCAGCCATTTGGTGAATTCAGGCGCATCACACACTCTCAGACCCAGAAAACCCTATGATAGGTTCACATTCAGGTCACCTAAGTTGGAAAGAACTTGAAGGCAGACGCCAACAACAACATTGATTTGCTTTTGAAGCAGGATCACGATGTTGGCTTCAGGTCACCGTAAGTCAGAAATGACCTGAAGGCACACCACAACAACAAAAGTGACCCTATCATCGGGCTTTCATGGAAAGATTTCTTCAGAGGAGTTTGGCCATTGCCTTTCTCTGAGGCTGAGACAGTACGACTTGCCCAAGGCAACCTAGCCAGTTTCTATCGGCCTTTTCGCACTCCCACTTACGTGATGCTCACGAGCCTAACGTGAACCACGCACGCACCTTTTTATTTTTGGCTTCAAGCCGAAAGTGGTGCTCAGTCGCACAAGGCTCCCGGGGCCCGTGCGCACTTACCTGTGCTGCGGTACATCGTCCCAGGCGTGCCACTCGCGCTTCCTCCCCAGTGCAACCTACAGCTCCCAGGTTGCACTGCGGAAGGAAGAGGCGGGGCGATCGCGCGACCAGGAAGCCAGCTGAGGGAAGAAGAAGCAGCGAAGAGAGCGCCTTGCGCAAGAACCTGCTTGCGCGAACAGCACCCCCCACCTCCGCGATAAGGTAACGTGCAGAAAAGGCCTATGAGATGGCCTTCTGTCGAGAATGCTCTGATGGTGTATTCCTGCTTGGCAGGGGGTTAGATTGGATGGCCCTTGTGGTCTCTTCCAACTCTATGATTCTATGGCCGAGTGGGAATTTGAACCCTGGTCTCTCAGAATTCTAGTGCAATACTGAAACCAGTACACCCTGCTTTCTCTCCTGTAGTCCTTCAAAAGAGAGACGGTTCATCCAACGCTCTGCTCTGATGTTGTACAAACAGCTCCCTCTGGTGGCAACCGAAGCGCACACAACTTTCTGGTGGTTAGGTTGGCATTGTTTCATGTTTCTCGAGCTGTCGGAACAGTCTTGTTGGTGCATGATCTTCTTAGAGGGCTCTCCCTTGAACTGGAACTGGGGACACCCTTTTGAGGGATGTGCATAGCAAAAAAGAAAGGCTTTGAAATCCAAAGGATGGGGTGAAGGGAAAGGATTCATGCACATAACCCCTTCTCATTAGATTGCACATTCCTTTGTGCAACTTTGCCATTCCACGTGAGGCTCATGTCCCACTATCAACTAGCAACTCATCATGCTGAGACTTTCCCTAAGGCTTTCCTAGTGTAAGATACCAGCCTCTGAGTGGCTTCTTCCCACCACCAAAGTTTTCTAGGATGCTATCCTTTCCCATCTGCTCCATTCCTTGCTGAAATTTTGACCCAGCTATAGCTTACCTATTTGATAACATAAAGACAAATAATCTTGGAGACATCTGCCTTTCGTCCTTCAACTGGCAGAAACATATGTATCCTGATGCACTTATTACTGAAATGCCCTAACATTTTGGGGGAAGGAACTACATTTCCAGCCAGGATCACTGGTTGTTAAACATGTCCAGAGCAGAGATGTCAATCTTCAATTATTTTATCCTCACATACAAGCCAGAGATATAGCTGGGGGGGGATATGAGGTCATCATCCCTTCATGGAATCATAGAGCTGGAAGAGACCACAAGGGCCATTGAGTCCAATCCATTCTTCCATGCAGGAATACATCATCAAATTATTCCCAACGAATGGCCTTCCAGCCTCTGCTTAAAAATCTCCAAAGAAGGAGATTCCACCACACTCTGAGGCAACACATTCCACTATCACTCTATGTTTACCCTCAGGAAGTTCTTCCGAATGTTTATGTGGGATCCCTTTTCCTGAAGTTTGATGCTGCTGCTCCATGTCCTAGTCTCTGGAGAAGCACAAAACAGGCTTGCTCCATCCTCCAAACATCTAAACACAGCTTTTATTAGCTATTATGCTAATAAGAACCTTGCCCCCTCCATAATTTTATCCTTCAGCTTCCACATGTCCAGCATCACAGAGAGCAAGCAACTGAAAATCATTCACAGTTAGTACCCTTCAGTCTGCTGGATTCACATTCCCTTGTTCACTTTGTCTACCCCTTGCCTTTTGACGCCTCAATGCTATTTCTATCTGCTCCACTGATGTTTTATGTTACTGACAGACTAGAAACGTGGACTGAAGTAAAATTTAATCGGGGGAGCAGAATCCTTATTTGGGGGCAAGGTTCTCATTTTGCCCCCCACCCTCAATAGCATACCCTCCAGCTCTCTCAAAATGGAGGGGCAATCTTGATTAATCCTTGACCATCTCAATTTCCATGTCCCAGTTTCTCTCTCCTTCTCTCACTTGCCATCCTTTGTCCTCAGCTTATTTCAATTGCTGCAAATGGAGTTCAAAAGTAGTTTGTACTCAGTTAACTGATCAGGAGGGAAAGAAAAGGAAAGGAGGGGGGGTCATCTTGCCCTTCCCAGTGAGTTCAGGCAAAAGCAAACTTCTAAATCCTCTCCCAGCTTGTCTGTTCTTCCTCATAAATAACTTTTGCACTCTTGATCACTCTCCAGTATTATCTGGTCTCACATGCACATCCACAGAAGGATGTCGACAAGGAGGAATGTGTCCAGAGGAGGGCAACCAAAATGGTGAAGGGTCTGGAAGCCATGCCCTGTGAAGAATGCCTTAGGGAGCTGAGTATGTTTAGTCTACAGAAGAGAAGGTTGAGAGGGGACATGATAGCCATGTTTAAATATTTGAAGGGATGTCATGTTGAGGACGGAGCGGGCTTGTTCTCTACCACTCCAGAGACTAGGACAAGGATTAATGGATTCAAGCTGCAGGAAAGGAGATTCCATTTGAACCTCAGGAAGAACTTTTTGATGGTCAAAGCTGTCCGGCAGTGGAATATGCTGCCTTGGAGTGTGGTGGAGTCTCCTTCTTTGGAGGTTTTTTAAGCAGAGGCTGGATGGCCATCTATTGGGAGTGCTTTGATGGGTGTTCCTGCATAGCAGGGGGTTGGACTCGATGGCCCCTGGGGTCTCTTCCAACTCTATAATTCTGTGATTCTATGAGTCTATGTCTCAGTTTTCATCTCTGAAGTCTCTGAGGGTACGCTGTTGTAATAAATGACTCTTGGGCCCAGATCATATTGTTAGACCCAACTAGAATAAATCCACTGAGCAATAGAATTTATTTTTGCATTGGTTCATAATTCAACAATTGATCCACCAGGTCTCCTCTAATTTGCAGTTAGCCAAGTAGGGATCCAGCTTTAAATGAATCAGGACAACTTGAACCCTATTAATTTTAATGAGCCTACTTGAAGCATGACTGAAATGTTGGTCTAAGCTAGAGTGGTCATATTTATGTTGATACTGCAGTTTTGAATGACTAGAATTATGATTATCCCTAATGGGAAGTTATTTAAACACTGATTATATGCTGTGATTACTGCAATAAATACCATATTTTTGTACTCAAAATATGAAAAACCTTTCAGACTTCCAAACACGCAAAAATGCATTTAGCAGAAGATGAAGATTATTGCACACAAAAAACATGCTTTTTTCTTCTGTATGTTTTATGATTATCATAGAATAAGTTTATCTTCCTTTCATCTGGGATTTCAGCATGTGTCTCATGTGACACAAAGATTGGATTCAAATAACCATCTAAGAGCAGAAAACAAAACAATTAGTGACTTCCAATTAAAATTTTGCAAGTTCTGGGGGAAAAAATGGAATAAGCACGCAAGACTCATTTCCTGCATACAATTCAGCAAATCATATAAAAAGGGTTGTCCATCAGCATAATACTGCAGAAGCATTCCGTACTCTGAAAACATTCCATCATCTCCGTAGAAAATCAGGTAATTCTCATCTCTTTTAACTTGTCTTTTTTTAAATCATAGTTTAATTGTGTTTCATTTTTGTATGCACAATTTTTTAGCTGGATCGTGTTTTTAAAAATGTTGTATCCCATGCTGGGAGAAAGCCAGAATATAAATTTACATAAATGAACAAAGTTTAGTTAGAATCCCTTTCCTCTTGTTTTGTATCCATTGGTCCATGTTCTAGGCCATTTCCTCACTAGCCTGTTATAGCACTATTGTTCCAGTTTCAACATCCTATGGAATCCTGGGGTTTGCAGTTTAGGCCCCTCCCTAAATTGCAAACCCCAGGATTCCATAGGATGTTGAAAGTGGAATAATAGCGCTATTACAGTCCAGTGTGGAAATGGTCCAAGTCTCTGGAGCAGCAGAAACCAAGCTTGCTCTAGCTGCTTCAGTGTTTCTACTCTGCTTGGGCTTAGCAATTGGATTTAGTAATCAGATTCTCAGGATGACAGGTTCGTGTGGATTCAGTGTCCAAATCCATATGTTGATGGGTGAGATGCTGCCTAGTTCTGTCTGATCCTTCTAGCAATGGATTAAATGGAGCCCAGAAGCAACTGGTAGAGAAATAGCCTAGAATTTGGAAATACAGATGGGTTAGATGGAATCGGTGGAGATTACTTCTATCTCAATGGTACCAATGTTCCATCAGATGGGTTTGTGATACCTTGTTCCACTGTGGTCCATATAGTTAGATAGAGATTAGCCCCGTCTAACCTCAGATTGAGTTCTCATTTTATGTTAGTACTAGTGTATATACCTTGTGTTGCCTGGGATTTTATTTTCTTATAGGTAATGTTACCTTGTGAATTGGGGGTCCTAGGAGGGGTGCCCAAATGACCAAACAAACCAAGCAAGGATGGGGAAATTAGCTGGAGCACTCTCTTAAGCTAGCGAGAGGCAGGGTAACTTAGCGGGAATCTTTTACCCTCTGTATACAGGGTCAGGTCAGTGAGCAGTCAGACAGTTAAAAATGGCAATAATGATATTTATTAACAAGCAGACAACTTATTAAGAAAACACAACCACACAGCTAACTAGAAATGGGAAATGAGAGTTTGGGGGAAAATGGGTGATACGACACCTTTCTCGTAGTCCTGAAGAGGTCCAATTGAAGAGAGGAAAACTCGGCGTGGCGGCCGAGGGGAATTTGCTGGACAGAGCGGCAGCAAGGCTGGATGGAAGTCTGGAGCAGTCCGAGGAAGCTCTCAGAGCTTGGGGTTTCTATAGGGAAAGTATGACCGTGGGCTAGTCTGGTCTGGGGTGAAAACAATGAGGTTTGGGCTGGAGACAATGTCTCCGGAAGGTCAGAATTTACATGATTGAGCTAAGGTCCGAATTGACCATGGGATAGCCGGTACGCAGATGCAGCTAGCTTGGCAGTTGAGCACTCCGCTCGCCAGGGTGCCCGCTCAGGGCAGGGGTCTCTTTGTTATAGCGTGCATCTTTAATGAAGGTGTTTGCCTCGGGAGGTCCCCTAAAGCAGATCTGGCAGTTTCTGGCTTGCCTTGGTGTAAACAAGTATGTGTCAGCATTTAATAGCGATGCCTAGCTTGGTGCTTGTTCGGAAGCCTCACAAACACGTGGCTGAGGGTGGCAGAACAGGGCCGAATTGTGATATCAAAAATGATATCTAAAGTTTACCAAAGGCCAGGCCAGTTCATGGTGATAACAATAATACTTGTTAAAAATACCTTAGGAACTACCTTACCTTACCTTAGGAATTAGATGGCATTAAAATACACAGATTTGAGATCCTGTATCTCTAATTCCTCAAATTGTCTTGTCCAGTACCTTTAAGTTTTCTCTGTATTCCCCAATCCAGAGTTAATAATTCTGAATACAGAGTTTGGGTTTCTGAGGGAATACACCAGCCTCCTCCTTGCTGCTGGGCTTCATCTCCATAGCAACTGGCCTACTAAAGACGGGCATATTTGATTGAAGCCCAAGAGCTCTCTGGCTGAGAATTCTAAAGGTCCCTCCCTAAATTGCCAACTTGAGGATTCCATAGAATCTTCTTAAGCAGACAATCATACGAGGTCTTTGCTTTTATGTATTAGATTTATCCATGACATAAGCAATTGCCAAATATATTTTTATTTCAGATCTATATCATCCATTCCAAGATGCCCATGAGAGATCTCAGACGTTCCAACATAGGAGGCTGTGACAACCTGTGGGATTATGGTCCTTACGGTTCTGACAGCAGCTTCCCTGGTCTAAGCTCCTTCTGGTGGAGACCCCGTTACCACTGCTGCTCCCGTGATCCTTGTTGTTATGGCTGGGGGTCTGGGTTTGGCCGTCTATGGGGCCCAGGCTATGGCTGGGGGTGCGGCTGGGGATGTGGTCCAGGCTACGGATACCGAAGGGGGTGCTGCTCCTACTATCCTGGAGGAGGCTGCTGCTGGCCGTTTTGAGAAGGAACCCAAACGGAACATCCAAAGAGAAAGAAGCAACTGAATAAATGGACAGAATCTGGAGTTTGGATCACCTCCCGAGACCTAAAGATACAACCAGGGGGATTTCTAAAGGGTTTATACTTTGAATATTTTGCCCTTCACTTTAAGCTTCCACCTATCTGCACGTTCATTTCTAACTGCAGGCTTCCACTTCTCATTCAAGGTGGTCATTTTGTGTTTCAGCCTATGGAGGAGTGCTGAGCTGTTTCTCCCCAGGCACCAAATGGCTGTGCGCTGCTTAGAGGGTAAGTTTGCCCGGTGAAATGCAGAACAGGACTCCTGTGGCTTTAAGAGTTGGGCAGAAGAAGGAATTTCAGCGGGGGTTCTTTGTCAGCCAGGGAACAAGCAACACTGCTAAAGTTCCTCCTTCCGCACAGCTACTAAAGGCACAGGAGTCCTGCCCTGTATTTCACTTGGCAACCTTAATACAAGGCCAACAAGTATGTGGAAGAATCATCGAGGCTATCGCTGTTTCTGTCCTCAATGATACATCAGCATTCTTTCTGTAATGCCTAACTCATCGGAGACAATTATATCAGTTGCTCTTCCAACTATTCACTGGCGTCTGTGACAAACCTTTTTGCACCTATGCCTTCCTACCTATTCCTTCTCAATAAAAAGTTTGTTGTGGCAAAAAAATGATATTTTACTGCTTGGATTATTGTTCGTCCTTTTAAACCTTCTCTTAGAAGCCCCCGAGAGCAGAAAATAACTTTTTAAATAGGCTGCAGTCCTCTCCCCTCATTATTCAACATTACAAATACCCATTTTTTTGAAAACAGAAGAGGCCTGCTAGCCACTTTCAATTCCTTTGTCCCACCCTTTAAATGAACCAAAGAAATGTACTTGCTGGATCATCAGAACAAGATCCACCATATTCATCTTACATTAATTCCAATAACCCCCAGGCAAGGGATGGTCCACTGGAACCTGTCTGTTGCTTAGTGTAGCTGTATAGTATTATTTTTCACTATTTCAAGCAAAATACCTACTGCATACGCAACATCTGTCCTGATTTGGCAAGCACGGCCACAATTAATCCTCTGCTGTTCCACTTTCACAGATACTTTTAAAATGTCCCAGTTTCTCTCTCGCCCTCCCACATTTCTCCTTCATCTTTGGCTTAATTCAGTTGCTGCAAGCTGAGTTCAAAGCACAAATGTAGTTTGCGCTCAATTAATTCACAAGGAGGGACAAAAGAGGAAAGGACAAGGCTTAGTCCCTCTTGATAGTATCAGTCAAAAGCTAACTCCTGGCTTTGAAACAGAACATCCTATGCTGTGTGGCTCCATTTCTTTTTTCTAAAGGAAAACAAAAGGAATAAACATATCTCAAAAATGCAAGGGGAAGGAAGAGCCCTTTTGTGCAGTCTGTGTGGCCCTGGGGTGTTGCGGGGTGGAAAGTGGCCCTCAGACATTACACAGTGGCCCAAGCCTGAGATACTCCTTTTCCCTGAGCCAGAAGGGCTCACTTTCTGTTCTTAGGAGAAGAAAAGGAGAGGTGAAGTTTTATGACCAATAGTTGAAGTTTCTAACAACTGAATTACTTGATTCACCAAACTGTGGCCATTTCCGCACTAGACTGTTATAGCGCTATCATTCCACTTGCAACATCCTATGGAATCCTGGGGTTTGCAGTTTCCTGAAGCTGAAGAGCTCTCCGGCTGAGAATTCTAAAGGCCCCTCCCTAAACTGCAAGACCCAGGATTCCACAGGAGATTGAAACTGGAATAAGAGAACTATAACAGTATAGTGCGGAAAGGCCCTTGGATATGTGTCTGTACGTTTTTTTTATATCATTTTAATCAAATTTCACATATAAAACAAACATTATTTACTGTTAATTTACAAGAACTATTTTTGATCTTCCACACTGATCTAGATTTCATTTCCAACATCTCTTAACATAGGCCCTTTCCGCATCTTACCTTTTCGCAGAGGTGGGGGGCGGCGGTCACGAGAGCAGCCTCTTGCACAAGGCGCTCACTTCGTTTCTCCTTCCTTACCGCAGCTGGTTTGCCGGCCGCGCAAGCGCCGTGCAAACGCCCCTCCCCTTCCTACCACAGTGCAACCTGGGAATTGCAGGCTAGCGCTGAGGCAGGAAGCACGACCGGCCCGGCTCCTGATGCACCGCAGCGCAGGTAAGTGCGCGCAGGACCTGGGAGCCTTGCGCGACCGCGCATCATTTTTGGCTTGAAGCTGAAAATGAAAAAGTGCATGTGCAGTTCATGTTAGGCTCATGAGCGTCGCGTAAATGGGAGTGCATCGTATGGACCACCGCTCCCATTTATGCGACGCTCAAGGGGCCCTCTCACAAAAGAAACTGCGTGTGAAAAGGCCCTATATCAGCATTTCTATTATCCATAAATGTTTCCTACCATTGTTCTATTGTAGGTATTTGTTGAGTTTTCCAAAACTTTACATACTCTATCTGGGCTGTTGTTATCATATAAAGAATTATTCGCCAATATTTCTTTGCTTCAGTACCATCAAGTACCTTTGTCATATTTAACAAATACAATTCCAGTATCTTGGCAAACTGAACTTTCATTATAGCACAAATTTTATCATGTACATGAGTCCAATATTTCTTAGCTTTGGGACATGACCACCACATGTGATGTATCGTACCGACCACTTTCTGACACTTCCAACACAGACCGATACCTGTATTGTAAATCTTTTTTAATTTGTCTGGTGTCATGTACCATCTAAGGAACAGTTTGTAATAGTTCTCTTTCTGAGCAACTGTAAAGTTTTGTGTCTTTTCCCAACTTTTTTTCCAGAATTCTAACTGAATTGAATGTCCAATATTTTGAGCCCATAAGATCATTGCTGACTTAATTGTTTCTTCTTGCCTTTCCTGTTGTATTATTTCTTGATATATATGTGATAATAAACGAGGGGGATTTTCAAACAGCCGTTTAATAATCCCCGTTTTCTCTTTTGATTCTATTCCATATGTCTTTAAGTCCATTTGAAACCTTTCAGTTAACTGTCTGTACGGGAACCAACTTAACGTTATTCCTTCTAGTTCCAATTTTTCTCTTGTTTTGATCTTGAAATTATTTGAGACTGACTTCTCTAATATGTCTTCATATCACCACCATTTGTCTGTTTCAATACATCTACTGAAGAAGGCTTCCTGAGGGGACACACATGTGGGAAGCTGCCTTATGTTTTTAATCTTATATTCATTCCGTATCTTCAAAAGTGATTTCCTAATGTAATGATGCGTGAAATCTTTATCAATTATTGCTTTGTCATAAAACATATAGGCATGCCATCTCATCCTCAGGTCCGCATCTTTCAGTGCCAGCATTCTCATATCTTGTAAGTCAACCCAGTCTTTTAACCACGTGAAGGCCGCGGCTTTGTAATATAACTGAAAATCTGGAAGTCCCATTCGGATATGTGCTTGTACTTTTTTGGGTAGTTGTAATAAGTATATTCAGTCCATGGTTACATAAGTGGAGTTCCACAACTTTAACCATTTCACAGGGGTCTAAAGCCTATTTTAGAACCATGGGATCAATGGAATTTTTCTGTGTTTTAACTCATTGTTCAATAATAGACTCCAGTTAGGACTAACCAACAGGATTCCAGACATGGAGTTGGAGACTCTTGGGTGGTTTGTATTTCCAACTTTTGCCAATTGAGTTTCCTTTGAGAAGGAATGTTGAAAAACCTGCAGTGTCAATTGCGGTTGTTTTTGCTGCTGCGACATTTTTATTCCAATTTTTTCCCTAATCTAACTCTTTATTTCTTTTTTTAGCTGCACTTGTTTCTGTTTATCATGGATGTTAGATAGCAAGGTAGACACAATCAAGGATATGAATAAATACCTTTTGCTTTCCTGGACATTACTTAAAAAAATAAATGCCAGAGACATTAAAACTTTTAAAAAGAGCTTTTTTAGATATGTCTAACAATGGGAAAAAACAAAAAATATAGAGTTGCTGTGTGGAGAAGATCGCCAATTATCAGGGGGAAGAGAAAAGGAAAAACTATAAACTTCTTTGCCTTTTTTTCTAAAAGGATAGCAGTACTAAACTGAGGGGTGGGGAACAGGTGAGGAAGAGGGGGAAAGAATACAGCACAGAATAGGTAGAGAAGTAGTACAAATACCTGGCTAAACTAGATGAATTACCTCCAAGGGAATTAACCTCGTGATACCCTGGAATACTCTACAAGCTTGAAACATCATTGAAATAAAAATTCAACGAAAGTGCTTAGTGACTTTTGCATTAGCTAAGCTAGCTAATCTCTTTTAATACACATCCTACTGCACATCCAGCATATACTTAAGAAAGAAATTCTAGATTTACCATATTTCCAAAATAATATGTGGAGAGGACAGGTCACTTTCTGCTCTTGCAAACCTTCTGTAATTGTCATTTTGCATTAAAGAAATAATTTCCCTTTCAAGGCCTCCCATAAGGAGAAGTAGATGTCAAACGCTTGGGATTGAATGGTGGAGGATCCTGAGGGGGGGAAATCAAGACCCCCATTGATTTTCATTCTTTTGTTTTGCAAAAACCCCAGGCTTGACATCTTTGCTGTTTTTATGAGCCTTCAATTTTTTTTCCCAAATTTGGGTTGCCCCAAGGCAAACCTGTCACAGATTTTTCGAGGCTGAGAGTGTGGCCCCCCCAAGGTTTCCATGAATAGTTGGAAAAACCCGGGTTTTCAGGGTATAATCAAAATCAAACCATGCTAGGTTCCATGCTATAGACCAGTGGTTCTCAACCTGGGGTCCCCAAGTTTGGGGACTTCAGCTCCCAGAAGCCCCAGGCACTATGGTCAATGCTCAGGGCTTCTGGGAGCAAGTCCACAAACATCTGGGACCACAGGTTGAGAACCACTGCTATAGACACAAATAAATTTTCCCGTTAAATTCTGGGACGATGCTGTTGTCATTTTCAAAATAACCAGAAGGTGTCACTAAAGATCAATGGGAGTTGACTCTGCAGGTTGCACCACCAACAGAGGCATCTAGAGATTTATCTAACTGGGGAAAAAAAGAACTTTATTTTTCCCTTTTTTTTTGGCCCCTTTTAACAGGGAGGAATTCGCTTTGTGACGGTTCCCGGGGGTTTTTTTGGGTTTTTTTTGTATCCCATTAAAGCACGTCTCAATCCATACGCATGTTGATCCCTTTAGCCGGGGTTTTAAGATCCACACGTTGCCTCCCCACTCCTGCATTAGCATAAAATCGCCCACATGGCTGTATAGGCGATTTCGATTTTAAAAAAAGGGGCCCCCTTTCGCAGAAACAATGCGCCACACGTACATGGCACGCACGCACGCACGACAAGGTCCTCCCCCAACGCCCCCCGCCTTTGGCCACCCCCCACTTCTGGCTAGTGCGTTGGTCATTGCCGGCCATTGTGCTTCCGTTCGCCCATTTTCTGGCTTGTTTGTGGCTTTGCGATGGAGGGCGAGGTTCTCGATACCCGGAGGTTCCCGGGGGCCCCTTTTTCCGGTTTTGGGTGTAGTGGTGGCCACCATGCAAGAAAGTGGGCCAGAGATCGAGCGAGGAGGTCCAGGCTCCATCGGACCATGAGGAAGGAGTTTTCATGCGCCCTTCTAGAGGATACTCTCAGCGTCCCCACCCCCAGAAGGTGGTGGGTCAGGAGAGGATGCGGAGGACATGGTGGGCCGAGGAGGTGCTTGCTAAATGGGATGACGACCAGTGGCTCTACCACTTTTAAACGAAAAACCCCCTTTGAGATCGCTACCTTGCGTCCCACACTTAAGGAAAACCACAGAAAAGCATCAACCCAATTCGTGGAGGAGAGAGTGGCGATTACCGTGTGGTGGTTTACAACGCCGCTTTTATATCGCAAAAGGTGAAAACCTTCAGCTTGGGGAAACTCCACAGTCGCTGTGATTGTCATTGAGGTGTGTCTGGCGATAGACAGGCCCCCTGTCGCCCCCGTTTCCCTTGGAGACTATCACAAGTAGTACTCACATCCCCGCCCCACCCTTCCCCCCCCCACCCCCGGTCCCCCAGGACACTATCTCAGCCCAAAACCCGGGCTGGTCACCATCCCTGCACTGGCCATGCCACCCCGCGGCCACCGGGCCCCCCCTTTCCCCCCTCCCCATTTCCCCCCTTCCCCCCTCCCGCCCTTTTCCACCCCCCCCGCTACACTATCTAGCCAAGACTACTTTGAAAGGAGTAATGTTTGCTTTTTGAGTTGCCACCCATTGCAGACATGGTATTCCATTGCTGGATTTCCCCAAAGCATGGCTGGTTATGGCACACATTCCTGTGCGGCCACCGAAAGGAAGAGGGGGGGGAGTTGAAAAGAAGGCTCCTTCTCCATTCTCCTGCAGGGGATGGTGGACCATGAAGGGGTTTTTATATTGTCCTTGGCTTTTTAGTCAGAACACAGACGCATTTTTTTTCCGTATCCTCCTTGTGGACGCCATGGAGGCGGCGGATT
>CAOKZL010004347.1:0-33945 GCA_948472985.1 Iguana delicatissima
TTCAGTTGAAACTGCCAAGCACACTTTTCAGTTAGTGATGGAGACAACATTTGAAGATGGATAGAACAACTGGGGAAGAATTATAACTATTTTGGGATTTGCTGGATTTCTTACTAAGACTTTACTGCAGAATGGAAAACCTTTGCAAGGCGGAGCTCTGCAAGATCTTTCACAGTATTATGCAGAATGTTTGATAAAAAAACATGGAGAATGGATCACACAGAACTACAGAAAAGTAACTCTATTTGTGTAAAGAAACACAATAGTATGCAGTACTTAACAATGTTCATTTTCTTTTTGTAGGGAGATGGGCTTTTCATGATGTTTGAGCAACACAGACAAGCTGCAACTCAGTATGTCAAAAAATGTCTTGTAGCCTTTTTAAATTTTTTTATAAAAGACAAATGGCTTTTTCTTCCTGTTTAAATGTTTTTACTGCAATTCTAAATAAAAAAAATACAAACATACCTTGGTGAGGGTGGTGGCAGCAGGCCAAGCTCAAGTGGAGATGCTGCTTCTCCCACTGTCATCACAGCCACCCTGGGCTGAGTAAGACCCTGGCAGGGGTGGCAGCAGCAAGCCAGGCCCAGGTGAAGGGGCTTCCTCCACTTACTGAATTACTTACTGAGTTACTGTGTCATGAAATGATGTATGTATGATGTATGTTTACAAAGTGTGTCATCAACATGAAAAGTTTGGAAAGCTCTGTGCTAACAGATTACAATGAAAAGTCAAAACTGCTTTATACCCACTTTGCTTCATTTTTTTCCCCCAGGAGAGAGCTGTGTGCTTCCATGCATCAGCAAAGACCTTGGTGAGAAATACAGGTTGCAGACACACAGAAATAACTTAAATTAGTTCAAATCTGCCGGGCCAGAAGAACTATATCCCAGAGTATTGAAAGAACTTGCTGATGTACTCACAGAACCACTTGCCATCATTTTTGAGAAATCTTGGAGAACAAGTGAGGTGCCAGGGAACTGGATGAGCAAACTGCAGATAAGCAAACATTGTCCTCTCTAAAAAAGGGGGGGTAGGAGAGGGAAGGAGACCGTGGAAACTACAGACCAGTCAGCTTGACCTCAATACCAGGAAAAATATTAGAACATATTATATAGGAATCTATTTGAAAGTATCTTGCTCACAAGCAGTGATTAGTAGGAGCCTGCAGCGAGGAGGAGGAGGAGTATAGATCCTGCCAAACTAACTTCTTTAACAAATTGAGTCACTAGTTTAGTGAATGGTGGAAATGCTGTGGATATCTGGATTTTGGCAATGTACTTTATAAGGCCCTCCTTCATATTTTGCTTAAGAAACTGCCTAAATATAGTGTTACCAGACTGTACATCCCTACTCCTTGATATGGTTTAATTGGCAAAATATTTAATTGGCATGAAATATAAATTATATACTGATATGACTTGGAGCTTGCTGGCAAAGAGGAACTGGCTGCACATGTGCACTGCAAAACTAAGTCAGAACGAGACCTCAGGGCATGGCTAGGTCATAATCTGGCGTTGCAGGTGGAACCCTGAGTCACACACATTTTGGGGTAAAAAGGGAATAGATATCATCAGATAGATCCATAAACAGTTGGCAAACTCTGTTCAAAGAGTGATCATCAGTGGCTATGCTTCAAATGGGAAGAAGTTCTCAAATGGAGTGCCACAGGGTACCGGGGCTGATGCTGTTCAGTACTTTTATCAATAACACAGAATCATATTTTAATATCAGAATTGTAGACCCTGGGATAAGGTTTCTCCAATGGAGTAACACCAACCTCCTGCTATATAGGAACACACATCAAAACACTCCTGACAGATGAACTTCCAGCCTCTGCTTAAAAACCTCCAAAGAAGAAGACCCCACCATACTCTGAGGCAGCATATTCCACTGCCGGGCAGCTCTGATTGTCAGGATGTTCTTCCTGAGGTTCAGGTGGAATCTTCTTTCCTGAAGCTTAAATCCATTGCTCCTTGTCCTAGTTTCTGGAGCAGCAGAAAACAAGCCCATTCCCTCCTCAACATGACCTCCCTTCAAATATGTAAACATGGTTATCATGTCCCCTCTTAACCTTCTCTTCTGCAGACTAAACATACCCAACACCCTAAGCTGCTCCTCATAGGGCATGACTTCCAGACCCTTCACCATTTTGGTCACCCTCCTCTGGACATGCTCCAGCTTGTTGATATCCTTCCTGAATTGAGGTGCCCAGAACTGGACACAGTATTCCAAATGAAGTCTAACCATTGCAGAATAGAGTGGTACCATTACCTCCCTTGATCTAGATGCCATATTCCTATTGATGCAACCAAGAGTCATGTTTGCTTTCTTGGCTGCCACATCACACTGCTGACTCATGTTCAGCTTGTGGTCTACCAAGACTCCTAGATCCCTTCCATACGTACTGTTATCCAGCCATGTATCCGCCACCCTATATTTGTGCATTCCATTTTTTCTGCCTAAGTGCAGAACCTTACATTTCTCCCTGTTGAAATTCATTGTGTTAGCCTTAGCCCAGCTCTCCAATCTGTCAAGATCATTTTGAATTTTGATTTTGTCCTCTGGCATATTAGCAACCCCTCTCAATTTGGTGTCATCTGCAAATTTGATCAGCATGCCTTCTACTCCTTCATCAAAGTCATAGATGAAGGTGTTGAATAGCACTGGGCCCAGGACAGAACCCTGTGGCACCCCACTAGTCACTTCCCTCCAGGATGAAAATCAGCCATTGGTGAGCGCCCTTTGGGTTTGGTTGGTCAACCAATTAAAAATCCATCTAACAGTAGCCCTGCCCAGCCTGCATTTTACTAGTTTCTTTGCACGAATGGCACGGGGAAATTTGTCAAAGGCCTTACTGAAATCAAGATACGCTGCGTCCACAGCATTCCTTTCATCTATTAAGCTTGTAACTCTATCATAAAAAGAGATACGATTTGTCTGGCACGACTTATTTCTGAGAAATCCATGCTGACTTAGAAAGCATTGCTTTCTAAGTAATTACAAACTGAAAGTTTAATGATCTGCTCTAGGACCTTTCCTGGTATTGATGTCAGGCTGACTGGGCGATAATTATTTGGGTCCTCTTTTTTCCTCTTCTTGAAGATGGGAACAACATTTGCCTTCCTCCAGTCTGCTGGGACTTCTGCTGTCCTGCAAGAATTCTCAAAGATTATTGCGAGTGGTTTAATATCCTTGGATGAAATTCAACTGGCCCTGGAGACTTGAATTCATCTAGTTTAGCCAGATATTCCTGTACTACTTCTCTACCTATTCTGTGCTGCATTTTCCCCCTTCCTCGCCTGCTCCCCACCCCCTAGGTTGAGTACTTTTATCCTTTTGGGAGAAAATTGAGGCAAAGAAGGTGTTGAGTAGTTCTGCCTTCTCTCTTCCCCCTAATGTACAATTACTAATGTAATTGGCCATCTTCCCCACGCAGTGACATTTCCTTCTTTTTCGTTTTGCTGCAGACATAACTAAAAAAGACCTTTTTATTGTTTGTAATGTCCCTGGCAAGCCTCAGTTCATTCTGAGTTTTGGCTTTTCTGATTTTTTCCCTACATCTCCTGGCTATTTGCTTGAGTTCCTCTTTGGTGGTTTCACCATCCTTCCATTTCCTGTATATGTTTCTTTTAACACTTAGCTCAGCTGAGAGTTCTTTCATCAACCATTCTGCTTACTGGCTTGCTTGCTTGCTTGCTTGCTTGCTTGCTTGCTTGCTTGCTTGCTTGCCTGCCTGCCTGCCTGCCTGCCTGCCTGCCTGCCTGCCTTCCTTCCTTCCTTCCTTCCTTCCTTCCTTCCTTCCTTCCTTCCTTCCTTCCTTCCTTCCTTTCTTTCTTTCTTTCTTTCTTTCTTTCTTAATTATATTTATTGAGTTTTTTGACCAAGCAATATAGGAAAGGAGAATGACACAGGAATAAACATTGGTGTAATAGGGGGAAAAGGAGCATATCATTCTAGTTTTACCTAATATACACATAAGTGCACTTCAGACGTGATCAATAAAAATTCACAATCATAGATAAGTACCTTACCATACTCTACATAAATACACTACCCAAGATATTCTACAGATACATTTTCAAAATGTAAGCCTATTACTCTTTCATCAGGCTCTTCAAAAAGCTCTCACACCAAATCAGTTTTGTCTAATTTGAACCTTTCTGATGCAATAGTTTGCATACACTTCTTTTGTTTAAACAGAGTCTGTTTCTACTGAACCTTTCCTCCCCAGATAACATAGTAATAATTGATAACATTTACAAACTTATAATTAACAGAACCAAAAAAGAACAGTTTTCGATTCACAAATGACTTCCCGCTTCAAATCTTGTTTTGCATAAGATCTTATACATATTGTCCTCTTTATTTATTTATCTCAATTTTTGTGTGTATGCACTCCAAGATTGGTTTCCAAGTTTTTAAGAATTCCTCACCTGGTTTGTTCTCTATCTTACATGTAAGTTTCTCAGTCCCTGCAATTTCAGCCAATTTCTCTATCCATTCTTCCCCTGGTTGTGTCTGTTCTTTTTTCCAATATCTAGCAAGTATGATTCTTGCTGCCATTACCATGTGCCATAACATCCTGCTATATCTTTGTTCTATTTGATTATCCAACTGGAAAATCCCCAACAAGAAAAATTCTGGTTTTAAGTTTAAATTGACTTGTAGTATTTTTTGAATTTTTGAACATATCCTCTTCCAGAATTCTTTAACCTTTTGGCATCTCCACCATTGGTGGGAAAAGGTGCCTACCTCTTTGTTACATTTCTAGCATCTATTCTTAGCATTCTTGAACATTTTAGCAATTCTCACAGGCAGGAGATACCACCTAAACCACATTTTCAATGCATTTTCTTGCAAGATGTAAGATCGTGTATATTTACGACAGTTTCTCCACATCTTCTGCCAATCATTTAAATGTATATTGTGACCTACATCACATGCCCATTTGATCATATATTGTTTTATAGTTTCCTCTTCCAATTCAATCTCCAGTATCAATTTATACATTTTCGACAATAGGTGGGTCTCTCCACCCTGCCATTGTTTTTCTAACAGAGAGGATTCCAAGGTTATACCCCCTATTTCCATATCTTTTTTGAACCTCTCTTTGATCTGGAGATAGGGAAACCACTGTATTTTCATACCTTCTTTTTGAAGTTGTTGTTGTTCTTTCAATTTAATTATCCCACCTTCTAGGTAAGCTAAATCTTTATAAGTATACCATTCACCCTCTCTCCTTAAGCCTTTTATCTGAAGTGCTTCAGCTGGAGACGTGGTTGGTGGCAACTTTACACATAGAAGGAGTTTACTTATACTCTTCCATTTTTTAAAAGCTTCTTTGCATTTCCACCAAACGATAAAAAGTTTCTTATCTGGTTTCATTTCCAACTTATGGTATTTTCATTACTAGTCTTTTTGAAATTCAAGTTGGTGATAAATGTGACTGTTACACCCCAAAGTAATCCTAAGAGAGGACCCCTAAAATTGGCTTGGTTCCCTCAACCTGGATATTGGTTAGCAAAGGTCAGTTGCAGTTAAAAACAAAATTGGTGTTGAATGGGAAATCCCTAAAAACAATACCGTCTCCCTCTGCTATATGGGAACGTAGACAACATCCTTTAGGCTAAAAGACTGACCTATTGTTCTGAGTCATGTATCTCTAGGCAGACACAATAGACTAGCTCCTGGACACTGTCACACCCCAAGCTATGTTGATGAACTGTTCGAAGCCAGACAATCAAAACCTATCAATTCGGAATTTTAAACCTATTACGCACCTGGACTCCCCAGTACGAAACAATACCGAGGAGGGGTCGTGATGTTTGGTTAACATTATATTCCTCACTCATTGCCCATTAATGATACTTTGCTACCCGATACCTGGCCTGAGGACAGAAATTGGCTGTAAAACTCCCCACTTTTGGAGCCTCTTTGGAGAGCCTCCTAGACCGGACAGAAGGGCCCATTTCTCTGCTATCGAAACCTCCCCTTCAAGCCTCTTTTGGCTGAGAACCAAAAGCAATTCGTGTCCTTTCTCCTCCACAAGACCCCGCTGCAACTATCCGTCCAGCCCAGGATCCAGCCTCCCCTTGGTGCTATACACTGAGCCTGCGCTAATCTTCTCCGTCTCCCAGGACGTTTAGACTAAGGTCTGTATGCCCTCTCTCCCACTTGGTCGCTTAATTTCCAACTTTATTTCTATAGCCCTTGTATGATTGTAAAAATATCTGATAACGTGTGTGTGACCCCCTTTGTTAGTTTTAATAAAAATCATCTTAGATCATTCCTCTGACTCTTGCGTGGTTCTGACCCCGTAAACATAGGGTTGAAGACCCTTTGCCCTAACCTCTCATGAGTTTTGCTGGGTAGCTCTGCTAATTCCCTAATTGTTGAAGCCTGGTTTGGGTGTCCTCAAGATACCCCCAATTTTCAGGGTAACAGAGTGGTGGAGAATGTGGGCAAGCCCTGCACTTTAGGGGAAGCCCTGCACTTTAGGGGTACCCCAGCACCCCAAGAGAGATAGGGTTCACAGACCCATCCTTTCCCCAAGTTTAGTGGAAGTCGTGAACCCGTGAAATTAGAAGTGCAGATGTAGGTAACGAACACGCGGAGTCAGAAGTGTGTGTGTTTAAGCGTCTGTAATTGTGTGACTGGAAAGCCACAGGGCTACTATTGGGAGGGAAAGCTGTACCCCCTTTCTATCTAAACTACCCTGGGAACCTCTCCCATTTTGGGCTAGTTTGGGAATTCATAGGAAGGACCCGCAGTCTCTCTCTCTCTCTCTCTCTGAGTGTGTGTGGAAATCATAACCAAAGCCGGCAAGTGCCATTGTTGTTGTAGTTTGCTTAGGACTAAATAATAGAAGTTGAGGTTAAGACTTCCAAAAGGTTTTGTCTGAGCGGGTATGGTGAATCCGGACAGATGCCTGGGTTTTCAAAGTTCATTCCCGAGGTGAAAGAAGGATCTCCTCACCCGAAAAACTAAATAAAGACCAGACTCCAGATAGGTTTCTAATCCCTCTTCTCCTGATGCTTGGCCAAGAGGCAGATTTGAACCGTCAACAGGGTTCGTGTCCCTAAACTCCCAAAAGGATCCAGAGGGTCTACCCGTCACTGGAAGTTGTGGTCGCCAAATAAATAGTACTTACGTAGTTTTCCTCCCCAAACCCTCCAATCTCCCCCGAAATCCCCAAACTCTGTCACTGTACACTCCTAAAAATCCCCAAAGGACCTGGTGGGTTCCCCCGTCACTATGTTTGGGCCAATTAAAGGACTTACATAGGTTTACCCCTAAAACTTCCAATCTTCCCTCAAACCTTCCAATTCCTCTATTGTCCAATCCTAAAATCCCCAAAGGACCCGGTGGGTTCCCCGTCACTACATTCAGACCAATTGTAAAAATGGAAGTCACAAACCTCATGCAGAAGAAGGAAGAAGTAGGCAAGTTAGAAAGATGGGTGCTGCACAAAGGGAAGTGCCCCTGGAAGGACACTTCATTTCAAAAGGTTGAGAACCCGCTTGAAACCTTACACGAGGCCTATAAGCAGGCTCACGCCATCAAGAGCCATCAAGAGATGCAGCCTGGGGACTTTGGCTAATAACTCAAGATGCCACTAGTGCCCTAATAGCAGCCAATAAGGCCACAGAGTCCCTCACAAAAGAAAATACCCGGCTTCAAGCCAAGCTGGGTTTGATCCAAACCGGAGTATTTACTCCAAGGACTGGGTGAAACTCTGGGGACTCATGGCCAAATTGGGATTCGATATGACTCAGTTCAACCGTAAGCCCACAGGAGAACTTTTGGAAGCCCTGGCAAAGAATGCTAGAAAGGGAATGAACCCACCAGTTAGCATAGTCACAAATGGACCCCCACCAGTAGGACACTACCCCACTTTAGATTTTTCTAACTAGGGATGCCCTGGACCCACGAAGCTACCCCAGGGAGTGGTGGCTAAACTCAGGCCGGACCGCTGGGGTAGATTCACCCTAAGGTTGGAATAGGGTCCGGGGAATAAAACTCCAGCCACCCTCTTAGTTGACTCTGGTGCAGCCTTTACGGTAATGCACCCTCAATTGGTCAAGCATGGCAAACCCACCACCGAGACTATCCGACTCACCGGATTGGGGGGAGACCATGCCAATCTTTGGAAAGAAATCCCCATAACAGCAGGGAAGTTAGAGATGGAAACTGATGCTTGCAAGAACCAGGGCAAAGATCCGGGGTTGCTAGGCACTGGATTTCTCCATGACAACAAGCTCACAATAGATTATGCCAATGGCCTACTGTGGCAGCTTGAACAGGACCCCCCCTGAAATCTTGGCCATGCACAGATGTGCTGCCGTAAAAGCTCCCGCTCCAATTCACAATCTGGAAACAGACCCATGGGTGCAGGAATTCCCATAGGTCTGGATTAAAAATAAAGTAGAACATGGGAAAGTCAAGGATGCGTACGTCCTAATCGAAGGTAAAGACCCCCCACCTCAAAGACAGTATAAATACCCGGCTGAGGCAGAGGAAGGCATAGGGAAGACCACTGAAGGGCTCATAGAATGGGATGTAATTATCCCAGTGTCGTCCATCTGCAGTGCTCCCCTATGGCCTGTCCTCAAAGCAGATGGAAAAACATAGAGAATGACCGTGGATTTTAGAACCCTTATTGCAGCCACACCCCCAGTCGCCCCAGTGGTGGACAAATATAATGAGATCCTGTCAGCAATTGCCGCCAGTGCCCGGTATTACAGCATGGTGGATTTGGCTAACACTTTCCACTCAATAGCGTTGCACGAGGCATGCTGGTATAAATTTGCTTTCACATTTCGAGGCCACCAATTTGTATTTAAGTGAACTCCACAGGGGTTCCACTCAAGCCCCAGCATCTGCCATGCTAATGTAGTTAAAATGTGGGATAGGCTGCAGCCTCAAGGTCCCACGTTATCTCATATGTAGATGACATTTTGGTTCATTCTGAATCAGAGGAAAAAACCAAGGAAATAACTAGGGAAGTCCTGCACGTAATTAGGAATACGGGTTTCAAGGCAAATAGCATTTCCTTTGTTCCCTCTTGGACACGTTTAACTTTTCAAGAGACTTCACTGAGTTGTTCGCAGCAAAGGCGAGGCCATTATATGCTCTCTTGAAGAAGAACACGCCTTGGGAGTGGGGTACTGCACAGCAGGAGGCGTTCGCGCAATTAAAAGATCTGATGAAAGCACCTGCGCTGGCACATCCCAACATGATCAAACCTTTCCTAATTCAGTTGGCTGTCTCTGATTGGAGCATTGGGAGTCTCAACCCTCTCACGGAGCGCAAATGATCATCACCTATGCCTCCCGCAGTTTGTCTCCGCCTGAAATGAAAATGACTCCCTGTGAAAAGACTTGCCTGACCCTTGTGTGGGCCTTGACACACTGGGAGTTCATAGTTGGAGGTGCATGGGTCGTAGTGCAAACTTCCGACACCCCTCAAATTTCAGTGAGTTATCGGGAATTGCCTGTCATTGGTTTGTTGGAAACAGTTGTCGCTATCTATGATGTGTTCAACAACAGGTAAAAGTACATTGTTGGAACTGGACAGAGGAGAAGTGGTGACCCCTTTGACTTCCCCATTTCCGTAAATTGTCACCTTTAAAAAGGCCAGTCCCATCAAGCACTGAGCTAGTGATTACATTTTCTGTGTTTATTGGATAACCCTGTTGTCAGTTTTGTTGCCAAATAGTTATAGGTCCACTGCCATGGAGGACCAGGAAGATCTTCCAGATGGGACCATCACCCCTGATGACCAGGGGGGGAGTGGAGAAGATAATCACCACTCCAGTCGGGAGCTTGCCCAAGGAGATGCCTGCATCCTCTCCAGTGACTTTGGAGCTATGGGGGGGGGCATGATTCCACCAATTTCCAACTGAAAGAAAAGACTTTTGCCACTGTGCCACCAGTGAAAAGGACTTTTGGAGTACCAAGTCCCTGTGAAGCTCCCAATGGACTGTTCCATTGTGCAAAGCTTGCAAGATTGCAATCAGCAAATAGTTAGCAAAAATGTGTTAGCTAGTCTGCAAACATTGAAACTTTGTAACCTTTTGTACTGCTCTTGTTTGTTGAAAATATTTCACAATTCATTTGACACCTTATTGGCAGGCACGCTTTTGCTTTTAGATATGTACAGGGAATCCTTTCTGAAACCCTTTTGCTGTTCTTTCTGGTGCTTCCTCACCTATCACTTCCTTCCCGCTCCATCACTAGCAGTGTCAAGCGAGTCTGGAAAGTCTAGCGTCCATTCGATCCTAAAAGGTTTGGTTTAAAATTGTATCCTTCATTCCTCAGGATCCCATTTTAAGGGGGGGGAATTGTTACTCATTGGAGAGCCTCCTAGACCAGACAGAAGGGCCCGTTTCGCTGCTATTGAAGCCTCCCCTACAAGCCTCTCAGACACTGCTGAGAGCCAAAAGTGATTCGTGTCCTTTCTCCTCTGCGAGACCCCGCTGTTACTATCCGTCCAGCCCAGGATCCAGCCTCCCCTTGGTGAGCCTGCACTAATCTTCTCTGTCTCCCAGGACATTTAGACTAAGGTCCGTGTGCCCTCTCTCCCACTTGGTCGTTTAATTTCCAACTTTATTTCTATAGCCCTTGTATGATTGTAAGAACATCTGATAATGTGTGTGTGACCCCCTTTGTTAGTTTTAAATCATTGTATTCAAATTCACATATAAAACAATTATAACTGTAAATTTATATGAATTATTTTTGATCTTCTACATTGATCTAGATTTCATTTTCTATATCTCTTGACATGTTTATATTAATGTACCACATTATAACGCTAATATTACATGTTAGTTCTTGCTCTTCCATCTCCACATTCCAGCTCCATAGTATATATCCAGTTGCCACCTCACTGAATATCTCAACCATGAATTACTCATTTTCATCTGACAGTACCCAGCAATTACCCATTACAATTTGCCATTCTTTTTGAATCTCATCGTCTGATTTCCCTTTTAATCTCTGAGAGACCATATCAGCATTTCTATTTTCAATAAGTGTTCCCCACCATTGCTCTATTGTGGGTATTTGCTGAGTTTTCCAAAGCTTTGCATATTCAATACGAGCTGTTGTTATTATATATAGTATTATTCTCCAGTACTTCTTTATACCAGTACCTTCTAATACATCTGTCATATTTAACAAGTACAATTCTGGTATCTTAGCAAACTGAACTTTCATTAATACACAAATTTTATTATGTATTTCACTCCAGTATTTCTTAGCCTTAGGACATGTCCACCACATATGGTATATCGTACCGACCTCTTTCTGACATTTCCAACAGAGACCAGTACCTGTATTATAAATCTTTTTTAGTTTGTCTGGTGTCATGTACCATTTATGAAACCGCTTATAATAGTTCTCTTTCAGATTCTGGGCTACTGTAAATTTTTGTGTTCTTTTTTTAAAAAATTTTTAAAAATTTTTTATTAAAGAAAAAAATAATACAATACATAACAGAATAACACAACAACACAACGTGAATAATATAAATGTGAAAAACAGAAAAATTACCCCACAAATAGCTTACGTTACTATTACTCTCCAGATCCTTTATCATCGTATACTTATTCCACATATTTTATATCACATTAATTATATATTTTTATTTCACGTATCTTAAGTCTATTTCTCCTTGTACTCATTATTGCTATAATAATTTCGTTCTTAAATCTATTCTTTTGAACTATTTTTTTAAATTTTTTATTATTTTTTATTATGAAAAAAATTAACAATACAAATACAAATAAACAAAACCCCACATAATTAACAAAAAAATAATAATGAATAGACCCACCCGTCATACTGGAATGGGAATTCCAGCATCATACTGGGGTCCTTGGCAGCATGCCAAGGTTGATTCTCATCCTTGAAAAAGGCTGGTAGTTTCCCCAGTGTTATTAAGTCTTGCTGCCACTACCTACTAAATTCTGAAGTAACTGAACAGTAGAGTGGGAAACTGTTCAGTGGATTATCAATCCCTGTGTTTAAGGACCTTCCTTCCCTCTCACCTTCCCCCTTCTGAGTGAGAGAATCCTATCTAGCGTGTGCCAAAGACTGGCGTGGGAATGGAGAGAAACAGAGGTTTTACAGAAAGTATTTATTCAAGGCATGCAAATAAACAAGACAGTATCACACATCTCTCCCCCTCCCAGGTACACTTAAGTTACAAGTAGTTACAAAAACAGATATAAAAGCACAGATACATTCTTTAGATCAGCCAACTCGAAAATAATAAAAAGCCTAACGCGGCTAACTACTTTATTCTAGTACTCACAGATGTTCATGGCTTAGATGTTCTAAAAGAGATGAGAGGGAGACAAGGCATGGGGCCTCCAGTCTACGACTGGCCCAGATCCCATCCCTAGGATGTTCCTTTGTTCTCGGTTGTCTCTTTGTTCTCCCTCTCTGGCCACATGGCCTCCCAGAAGTTTTATATTTCCTCCCTGGAAGTATCTCGAAGCATCTCCAAGATGCCCACCTCTTCCCTTGTAGTTGGTCAGTTCTCACCCTGTGAGCTATGATGCTGACCCACACTAAAATGTAATCTAATCCCAACACCTCATTAACCCTTGGTTTACCTTAAGAGGGAAGTATCCCCCTTTGCTAAGCCTAGATAATGGGAAGCCCCATTATCACCCCCCTCAGAGCCAACTTTTTGTTTATTCCACTTTCCAAAATTGCCATTCTTCTTGTGAAAGGGTAGCTTTGCCATCTCTTATCAAAGCTTTTTCCAAGAATATTTTCCAAATTTCTTCAAAATCATTCCCTTTTACAAGACCTTTCATAAATCTGATTCTACAAGTTAACTTACAATTAATTGCAATTTTCCACACTTCTTTATACCATTCCTCTATTTGAATTTCATCATTTATTTTCCATTTTTTTGCTATTATTAACCTTGCTGCAGTTAACAAATTTGTTATTAATTCCTTCATTGCCTGAGTACACTCAACCTTGTTATATATAGACAACAACCCTATATTTGGACATATTGGTATATCAATTCCTACTATCTCTTTTATTTCTTTAAAAACCTTTTGCCAAAATTCCATTATCCTATTACAATTCCACCACATATGCATATATGTTCCAATTTCTTGACATCCTCTCCAACATAATCTAGAATATTTCTCATCTATCTGGTTTAATCTTACTGGAGTCAAATACCATTTCCAAACTATTTTATAATAATTCTCTTTTATTCTTATCGATAATTTTTTTAAATGACTTTGTTTCCAAATTTTTCTCCATTCTTGTATATCTATATTTTGTGATGTCTCTTCCTCCCACATTTTTCTAAGATATTCATCCTCTTCTTGATCTTTTGCCAACATTTTATATATTTCACTTGTAATACTCTTTAATAATTCATTTTCTTGCATATTTTCTCTTTGAATAATAATTTGTTCAAATTTAGTATGTTCTTTAAAATCTGTAACATGTCTTTTCATGCTATTTGTCCATTGCTCTAACTGTATATAATTTAACCAAGATATTTTGGTTTCCTGCAATCTCTCTTTTATTTTATCTTTATTAGTCATTATTTTCATCCAATCTTTTAATCTATATATTTTTTGTTTTTTTATTTCTTTCTCTATTATTTCTCTTAAATTTATTTGAAATTTTTCCATCATTACTATCGGAGTTAATGTTGACATATTTGGAATCAGTTTTCCTTTATTTTTCTTCCAGATTTCTATTATATTTTTTATGAGAGGCTTTTCTATCTTTTCTATTTCTTTCTTTAAAAAATTCCTGAAAAATATATTTCCAATTTCATCTCAATATTTGTATCTTCTATCTCCAACCATTCTAAGTCACCTTTTCCTTAGACTCCTTCTATAATATATCTCAGTTGATTTGCATAATAATACCATTTTAAATTTGGAAGTCCTAAGCCACCTTCTTTCTGACTTTTATACCAATATTTCTTGTTAATCCTCACTCTCTTATACCCATTGCAAAAATTATTTAATAACTTTTGCCACTCTTTTAATTCTTCCTCTGATACTTTTATTGGTAACATCCTAAAAAGAAAATTAATTTTAGGTAGTATTTTCATTTTTACCACTGCTATTCTTCCAAACCATGATAAATTTATACTTTTATAATCCTCTAATTTCCGTTTAATTTCTGTTTTTAATTTCTTATAGTTTTTTTCCTCTAGTCCTTGTAAATTTTTTGTAATATCTTTTCCTAAATATTTAATTGATTCTTTTACTTTAACTACTATTCTTTTATTACTTATAAAATTTTGTACTTCTCTTTTAGTATAATTGAATAACATTATTTCTGATTTGGCCCAATTTATTTCCAATCTGATCTTCTCCCCAAACTCTTTTAAATGTTTGTCTATTCTGTCTATCTTTTTAACTGGATCCTTAATTGTTAACAATGTATCATCTGCAAATAAATTTATTTTATTTTTTCCTTGATTCCAATTTCTTCCAAATTCTCATCATTTCTTATTACATTGGCTAAAGTTTCTATAACTATTGCAAATAAAACTGGAGATAATGGACATCCCTGTCTCGTTCCTCTTGATATTTGAATCTGTTCTGTAATTCCATCATTTACCATCACTACAGATGTGTTATGTGAATATAATTGATTTATTAACCCTTTAAATCTCTCTCCTAATCCTATTTTATTTAAAATTACATTTAACGCGGACATTCCACACAATCAAAAGCTTTAAATATATCTAATGCTAGAATTCCAGTTTTTTGTTTATCTCTATCTATTATATTTATTTTATTTATCGTTTTCCCTATTAAATTTGCCATCTGTCTCCCTTGAATAAAACCGCATTGATCTTTGTGTATATACTTATAAATAAATTTATTCATCCTCTTCACCATTATTGCTGTCAATATTTTAGCATCTTGGTTTATTAAAGATATTGGTCTATAAGAACCTGGATCAATCGGATCCTTACCTGGTTTTAAAATTAATATTATTAATGATTGCTGCCATGATAATGGGATTTTATCACCCCTTAATATACTATTATATAATACTTTTAATTTAGGAATTAAACACTTTTTAAATGTTTTATAATATTCTGGACCTAATCCATCCAATACTGGTGATTTTCCTCCTTTTAAATTATTTATTACTTCTATTTCCTCTTCTGATATCATTTCTTCCATCAACCCTTTATCTTGTTCTGTTAGCCTTACTTTCCAATTCTTTTTAGTATATTCCTCTAGATTCTCTATAGATTTTTCTTCTGCTGAGTACAGTTCCTGAAAAAATTCCTCAAATATTTTAATTTATCCTTCATCAACCTATTTTCTTTGCCTAACTTATCTTTTACTACTCCATATTCCTAGTTTTTTTTATTGTACTGATCTAGCCAGCATTTTAGAATTTTTATTACTATATTAAAAAAATTCCCTTTTCAAATATATTATATTTTTCTGAACTTCATTTCTATCTTTTGTAATTCGTTTCTTTTTGCTTGTAATACTATATATTTCTTTTTAGTCCTATCTATTATATATTCATTCTCTAATTCCTTTATTTCTTTTTCTAACTTCAAGTTTTTTCCCTTAGTTGTCTCTAATTTTCTTGATTCTTTAATACATATTCCTCTTATCACTGCCTTCATAGTATCCCATAATGTGATACTTCCATATTGTTATTTATATTCCAAATATCTTGCCATTCCTTCTCTATTTTATTCACTATCTCTTTATAATTGAATAAATTAGTGTCCAATCTCCACTTTTTAGCTTCTTTGTAATTCTTTTTCAAAGCTATATCCAAATTCATCAAATCATGATCTGTTACTTTTATTGTTTCAATTTCTGTATTTATTAATCTTGGTATCATATTCTTTGATATGAAAATATAATCTATTCTTGAATAATTTTTATGGGCTGATGAATATATTTCTTTTCCTCACCCTTTATTAACCTCCAGACATCTAACAATTCATTTCTACTCACCAATTTGTTTAAAATTGTTATATTGTTATATCTGTCTCTAATTAATGGATCTGATTTATCTTTCCAACTGTCCATCACCATATTAAAATTGCCTGCCATTATTATATAATCTCCTTTCATATTTTTGATCTTACTAAATATTTCTTCATAAAACTCTTTTTGCTTCTCATTAGGTGCATAAATATTCGCCAAAACATATATTTCTCCATCTATTTCTCCTTGTATAATTACTTATCTACCTTTTTTGTCTGGCTGTACACTTATTACAATGAAATTACATCTTTTAGAAATTATGGTTGCTACTCCTCTTGATTTAGATGTACCAAATGCTTCCTCATAAGTGGCCACCCAATTCAATTTAAGTTCGTTTCTTTTATCTCGTTTTCCATGTGTTTCCTGTAAGAAAATTATGTCAGCCTTATCTTTTTTTAATATTGATTCTATCCTTTTCTCTTTATTATTGACCCTAATCCTTTCACATTTAATGTTGATACTCTCAATCTATTTTCCATTTTTCATATTTCCAGTCTCTTAATCCTACTTCCCGTTGGCTCTTTCGTGTAGTGCTCCCCTTCTCCTTCCCTTCCCCCTTCTCTTCCCCCTTCCCTCCCTCCCCCTTCCCTCCCCCTACCCACACATACGTTTGTCCCCCTTTCCCTCCAAAGCATTCTTGCTTTGCCACAACCACTAATGGTCTTGGGGGGTAAAGGTATACCAACTCCAGGCATAGAGACTAACACCTTCTCCCGATTATTTTTCTTTTTCATATTTTTTTCTCTTCCCCCTCCCTTCCTTCCCTTTACCCTTTTACTTTATCTATATATAGATCTATCTCTATCCATATACAAAACTATAAAGATATATTCTAATCATTATTCATCAACTTTTTCCTCCTCTGTAATATTCTCTTTCTTCTTCTGTTGTATCATGATGTCTCCGCCAGTCCTCCTCTACATCAGTCCTTTCTTTTTTCCTCCTGACATCTCCTTCTCATCTCCTCCAATTGCTCCTCCCACTGCTCCTGCCTCTGCTCCTCTGACCACTCCTTCCTTGAAGCTTCTCTCATTTATAATTTTACCATCTTCCTTTTCATCTTGCTGCATCAATTTCAAATTTCTCAAAAGTTGCAGTCCTTGTTCAAGAGAATTTATTCTGTAATATTTGCCGGCCCATTGAAATTTCAGAAAGATGGGATGTCTCCAACTGTATCTTATTGCAGCCTTCTGTAGAACTATGATGGAAGGTTTCATTTCTCTCCTCCAATTTATTGTTTCTCAGCATAAATCATTATAGATTTCCACTGTATTCTCTCCATACTTCAATGGTCTTCCACATTTTCATCAAATCATCCTTTTTATTGAAATTTGTCACTCTCATAATAATGTCTCTGGGAGTTATTCCTCTTTAATTTTTGTGTTCTTTTCCAACTCTGTTCCCAAGAATCTAATTGAATTGAATGTCCAATATTCTGAGCCCACAAAATCATTGCTGTCTTAACTGTTTCTTCTTGCCTTTCCTGCTGTATTATTTCTTGATATATATGAGCTAATAAGTGAGGCGGATTTTCAAACAGCCATTTGACCACTCCAGTTTTCTCTTTTAGTTCTATTCCATATGTTTTTAAGTCCATCTGAAATCTTTCAGTTAACTGTAAGGAAACCAACTTAATGTTATTCCTCCTTGTTCCAGTTTTTCTCTTGTTTTAATCTTGAGGTTATTAGAAGTTGACTTCTCTAATATATCATCATATTGCAACCATTTAACTGTTTCAGTCCCCTCTTCCAAAAAATGCTTCTTGAGGGGACACCCATGTGGGGAGTTGCTGTATGTTTTTAGTCTTATATTCATTCCAGATTTTCAAAAGTGATTTTCTAATATAATGGTGTGTGAAATCTTTATCTATTTTTGCTTTATCATAAAACATATAGGCATGCCACCCCATCCTCAAATCTGCACCTTCCAATGCCAGCATTCTCATATCTTGTAGATCAACCCAGACTTTTAATAAAAACCATCTTAGATCATTCCTCTGACTCTTGCATGGTTCTGACCCCGTAGGCGTAGGGTTGAAGATCCCTTGACCTGACCTCTCATGAGTTTTGCTGGGTAGCTTTGCTAATTTTCTAATTGTTGAAGCCTGCTTTGGGTGTCCTCAAGATGCCCCCAATTTTCAGGGTAACAGGACAACATTCAGCTCTTCATGTGCTCAGAGATGAAAGGAAATTCAGAAGCTGCACAATACATATTATAAGAACATGAAATGTGAGAAGGATAGGAAAGCAAGAAACGAAATATATAAACATAATACCCCAGAGGACAGGATCAAAATTCAAAATGACCCTGACAGATTGGAGAGCTGGGCCAAAATTAATTTCAATACAGAGAAATGTCAGGTCCTACACCTTGGCAGAAAAAAATGAAGTGCACAATTATTGGATGGGAGACATCTTGCTGCACAACAGTACATGTGAAAGGATCTAGGGACTACAAGCTGATCTAGGGACTACAAGCAGTGTGATGCGGCAGTCAGGAAAACCAATGCAATTTGTGGTTGTATCAATAGGAGTATGGTGTCTAGATCGAGGAAAGTAATAGTACCACTCTAATCTACTTTGGTCAGACCTCATCTGGAATACTGTGTACAGTTCTGGGCACCTCATTTCAAGAAGGATATTGACAAGCTGGAATGTGTCCAGAGGAGGGCGATCAAAATGGGGAAGGGTCTGGAAGCCATGACCTATGAGGAATGTCTCAGAGACCTGGGTATGTTAGTCTGCAGAAGAGAAGGTTAAGAGGGAACATGATAACCATGTTTAAATATTTGAAAGGATGTCATATCAAAGAGAGAATGGGTTTGTTTTTCACTACTCCAGAAACTAGGACAAGGAGCAATGGATTCAAACTACAGGAAAAGAGATTCTACTTGAACCTCAGGAAGAACTTCCTGATGGTCAGAACTGTCCGGCAGTGGAATATGCTGCCTCAGAGTGTGGTGGAGTCTTCTTCTTTGGAGGTTTTTAAACAGAAGCTGGGATGACCATCTATTGAGAGTGCTTTGATGTGTGTTCTTGCATGGAAGGGGGTTGGACTGGATGGCCCCTGTGGTCTCTCCCATCTCTATGATTCTATGATTCTATGAACATTGCAATAGTTGGTGTGAGTGAGCTAAAATGGATAGGAATTGAACATTTTGAGTCAGATAATCACTCAGTGTTTTTGTCAGGAAATGAAAACCTAAGAAGTAATGTGGTGACATTAACAGTGAGGACAGAAACAGCAAAAGCAGCCAAAGACCTGGAGCAGATGTGGCATAGAGAGTGCACTGCTAATATCAAAAATTGGAGTAAAGCTGAAGAAGAACAATAAACAGTAATGGTGCCAAAATACCAAAATACAATCTGAAGCACATCCTTATAGACATTAAAGACTAAGGAAAAATAAGTTTGCACTATTGAGTTGTTACCCTGTTTTGCTAAGGGGCTCCCTAAGGGATTCCCAAAATCTGTTAAAAATTGTGGGGAAAATTAGCTCAGAGCACTGTTTTAGCTATGCGAGAGGCAGGGTAATTTTAGGACCTTTTAAGCTCTATGTCTACGGAGTCAGATCAGTGAACAAAAACAATTCAGAATAAACCAAATAATGCTTTATTGGAAAATAAAACAAGTAAGACAACAATCACACACTAGCCTAAATAAGAAATAGGAAATAGAAATGAAGTCAGGAATAAGCAATACGACCTGTTCAGAAGTCCTGAGTAGATGGAGAGAAAGTGGAATTCTCTGGAGCTCGCTGTGTAAACTGGTAGCAGGACAGGATACATTCAAAAGCGGCCCACTCTATTGTTACAATCAGGGGTTTTTATGTCTGTGACTCATGTCATAAACTTTGAGATCAAAGTTAACTTTTGAAGTGCACCAAAAGACTTAGAAGTAGAATAAAACATATCAATCACGCAGCCCAAATGTCAATCAATGGCACTTCTATGGTCTGTTATTTATGGGCGCGAATCAGGACATTGTGAGATGAAAGGAATAACCTCCAGATCCCAGATCACAATCCAAGTCACAGCTTTTTGAAATGCCCACTTTAGAGAGGAAGTTGTAAACAGCTGCTTCCTTGTGACTTTTTTTCTCAGGATCCTGGCAAACACTATAAGCCAAGGTGCATTGAGAGGTCAAATTATTTGATATCACAAAGGGATATCTAGTGCTCAAAGTTAGGTACCTAAATCACAGTTACAATCCCCCCCTGAAAATGTACAGTATTGGGACAATATTGGACATTTTCCAATTAAATATTCAAAATCAATTTCAGAGCCAAATAGAGGTCTACTGATACAAAGGTAGTATTGCTGTTTGGGGAGAGGATTTGGCAATATGCAGCAGAGCAGAAGCAGGGAAGGATTTGGCAACATTTCTAGCTAATAAAAGCATTCCCTAACTAGTAAATATCCTATACCTAACTATAACATTAGCAAAACATTTATTTACAGTAGTAAATGAAAAAGTGAAACAATTTCAAAAATGACAACGATAAGCAAATGCATTGGCAATGAGTGATGGTAAATGGATGAATCTTCCCAATGAAGAAAAGCAATGCAACAATTGCAAACAGAGGAGCAATGAAATACTGTAGGTCAAATGCAGGCTTTTGAAAATGACCAAAAAGGCAAAACAGTTTCAGGAGAATGCGGGCTCTGAGTTCAGGTTCTGGGGAGAGGTGAGTTGCACGTTGAAAAGTACACCCCCCCTAGATACAGGAGATTTCAAAGTCTGATAATGGCGGGCATATGTGACACCCAATAAGATTCAGATTCAGTTCGTGGATGAAGCAAATGGTGCAGCAATAGCAGTAAAATGTTCAGTTCATGGATGAGCTAACTATGGTGTGTTAGCTCTTAGCAGGATTAAAGTGACAAATGGAATAGGACAAAATCTTCTTGGCCACAACAGTATGTAAGTAAAATGACAGTATTTTCCAACAATTGGAGCATACAAAATCTTCTTTGATCTATCTAACATAAACTTCTATTCTATGGTATGATGTCTTCTTTAATAATGATAGCTGTAGACAGATGAAAATCTGAAAGCTCATGTAAACAATCCAGAATTTGAATGAGAGCAATAGTTCAATTGAATGGCAGTGTTACAGAATGAGATTTCCCATATATAGTGTAAACAATTCACAGGCAAAGGTTCCAGAAACAAAAACAAAAACAAAAAATTAAAACACAAAAAAATTAGGTAGAAATACATGAAAAATAGTGTTGTTGTAGTTGTCTAAAAAGTCTGTGTGGTTGATTAAAAAATCTTCAAACAAAACAAAACAAAACACACAAAAAAAATCCAATTGATGAAATGTACTGCATAGACCATCAGGCTTTTAATGCACAGAGTTCAGTGTTTTTGAGTAGAAAGTATCTTCTGAAGCTTTAAAAAGAAAATCTGTTCAAGAAGGTGGCTCAAAAGTTTTCCACCCCCCCTTGTATCAAAAAGTAATTAAAGTACTTTAGGATACAAAAAGTGGTACCCTTTGTTCAATGGCTAAGGTCTGAATCAGTTGGCTGTTAATCTTGACATACAGAATTAACTGCCATCACCATCAGAGTTTTGAATAGATCAGGATACCTGCATCAAAAAAAAAAAAAAAAATCAAGAAAAAGGTTAATAGAAAATCACACCCAGGAAAACTGGAGCCTGTTGCCATGCATCAGAACTTGGTATGTCTTAGCAGGGACAAAAGAAAAACAAAACAAAAACAAAACGTAAACAGTAATGGTGGGGGGAAGGTAAATGCTGAAGAGAGCATCAAGTAACCGTACTTGACAGGTTGACAGAGTGCCTCTGCACCATTCCTTTACCATCCCTGCAGTGTAGACCACAAAATTAAAATCACCTAACAGAAAAAGAGTTGACCACCAGAGGGGCCATTGCCATATCTTGTAGTGGTTTGCAAAAAGGTTGAAACAAAAGGTTTTAATTAGCTGGCAATTTTTATGTTAAAAGCAGTCTCTATATTTTGGATGTAGTTTTAAAAAAAAAGTTTGTCTCCAGAGAGGTTTGTCAAACCAAAAAGGTTGTTGAGGAGTCATTTGCATTAGTTATGCAAATGCTGAGAGACAAAGAGATAGGAGAAACAATTAAATGTTCCTGAGGTTAGTAAACATTTCTCTAGGAATCAAAAACAAGAAAATGCAAAAACAAAAAATAAAAATAAAACAAAAATCATATCATACTATGTTGCTTACACAGAGCAAAAAAAACTGTTATTTCAGGGAGGGTTACTTAATTCCTTCTCAGAAATGAGAGCTGGCTCTTTCTCTTTTTCAAATTGCTGCCAATTCACACCTCCTTTGTTTTCCTTTGAAAGAGGCATCAGAGACCTAATGAAATCCTGTGGAATCTTTGGCTGTCTATCTGAACCCTCTGTAAAGGACCCTCTTTGAGGACTAGCAACTTGAATGTCCTCTAAACTTTGTGTTAGTTCTGCAGTTTTCTTATTGCAATCCTCATGGCTAACATGTTGTTCTGACTGGCTAAAATGTGATGCTTTGGCATGTTCTTCCTCTTGAGCGGCCAGTTTACTTTGAAGCATCTGGATTTGCACTGAGGCTTTCTCAAAGTTAGTCTGGGTTTCCTGTATAACCAATGAAAGGGCCAATTTTTCTGCTTGCAGAGCACTGTTTTGTGCTCTCAATTGCTCCAATTCTTGTGCCTGTCTCTCAGTTTTTTGGGTAAGCTCCTGAATGTTCAAGGTTTCTTTTGAATCAACTGAAATAGTGGCAGAGATGGTGTCCTCAGGCAGCTTTTCTATGGGGGTGGCAATTGGAAGGGAAGGAGAAGACTATCTAGTGCTCAAAGTTAGGTACCTAAATCACAGTTACAGAGTCTTATTGACCAGAAGTGAGAAGAACTCTGGATTGAAGCCAGGGACATTGTCAGAGAAGAACGCAAAAATACACTAACTGCAGTCAAAAAGAATTAGACGCCTCAAGGGATGAAACTCTTCAAAAAGTTAAGGACAGATGAGAAACAAAACTAAAAGGTGGCAGAAATAAGTGGAACTCTGAACCCAGACCAGTTCAATGACTTCTGTGCGGGGACAAAGAAAACTATTATAACAATCAATGCAGAGAAACAAAAGATGAGAACATCAAAAAAGGAAGAACAAGACACCTCTTCCTCAAAATGCAGGAAATCAAAGGGAAATTTAAGCCAACAGTAGAAATGGTATATGACCAACAGGGGAAGACATTACATGACCAAGTAGAAAGAAAAAGCAACAGAAACAACACACTAGAGAACTATATAAAAGAGGTGAAACACTGACAGATTCATTCAAAGTAGAACCATATAAAGACAAACCTCCAATTTTATACAAGGAAGTGGAAGCTGGATTCAGGGTACTTGGAAGAAATAAATTACCAGGAATAGAAAGCATTCCAATACAGTTGCTTCAACAGAATCTATTCTCATTCTAATCAAAATCTATAAACAAATATGGAAAATAAAAGAATGGCCCACAGATTGAAAATGCTTTACATACATTCCAATCCCCAGGATAGAGGACAGAAGGAATTATAGTGACCAGATTGCATTAATCTCCTATGCAAACAAAATGATGCTCAAAATTCTACAACAAAGACTTTTACTATCATATTTGATTGTCCTGTGCTCAGGACAAGATGCCACTATCAGGACAGAATACAGAGAAATGGAATGGTTTCTAATTGGGAAGGGTATTATGCAAGGTTGCATTTTATCACCCTATTTAACATGTGTACTGAATGTCTCATGCATAAAACAGGATTAGATTCAGAGGAAGGAGGTGTGAAAACTGGAGAAAGAACATCAGCCATTTAAGATATACTGATGATTATGATTATAGTAGTGTGATTATAGTAGTATTGATTACTACTAGCAGAAAATAACAAAGACTTGGAACGATTACTGAAGAAAGTCAAGGAAGAAAGTGCAAAGGCAGGTTTACAGCTGAACATTAAGAAAACAAAAATAATGACCACAGATGATTTACATTATTTTAAAATTGACAATGAAGACAATGAAATACAGTGGGTCTTTGGTATCTGCTAGGCTTGGGTTCCAGGATCCCCATGGGTACCAACATTCATGGATGCTCAGGTCCCGTATGTACAGTGGTGTAGTAAAACGGTGTCTCTCAGATTGGATTTCTTTTTTTGAAAGATTTTCAAGCTGTGGTTAGTTGAACCTATGGATACAGAATCCATAGTTATTGAGGGTAGACTATAATTCAAGATTTTTTGTACTTTGGCTCACTCATTTATCAGAATAAATCTGCAGTCAACAAATCAGAAAAGGTCTATGACTTAGAAGGGCAGCTGTGAAGGAACTTGACAAGATTCTCAGAAGTGTGAAGATACTGAATACTAAAGTTAGAATTGTCCATGCCATCATAGTTCCACTTTCTATGGATGGATGTCAAAGCTGGACAATGAAGAAATCTGATAGGAATAAAATCAACTGATTTGAAATGTGTTGCTGGAGAAGGGTTCTATGGATAAGGTGGACTGGGGGTAAAAAAAAAAAAAATGTGTCCTAGAGGAAATCAAGCCTCAGCACTCCCTAGAAGCTAAAATGGATTGGGAAGCTCAAACTGTCAGTGTAGAAGGCTGTAGGAAAAGAGGAAGACCACATTACAAATAGATTGACTCAAGGAAACCACAGCCCTTAGTCTGCAAGAGCTGAGCAGAGCAGAGTTGACTTCGGCATCTTTCAGTCATAGGATTGTTAAAGTCAACTTGAGGACAGTTAACAACAACAAATCAATTTCTGTTAGCCTCTGAAAACGGTGAGGTACAATAATTGGAAAGGGGGGCTCTCTCTCTATATATCAAAGGACAAAATTCATTACAATTAATTAAAATCTTTTTGCCTTCTTCCAATCACAGAAGTAGCCACTTCCATCATCTAGTTAGTTCCACTACTTATGTAAACAAGCTATCACTAGGCAACCTCGGTCACGTATGGGAAGCAGCTAAGGAAGAGTGCAGCCAACCACTGCCGGTGTTACGTCCCCTGTGGCTTCTCTAGGACGCAAAGTGGCATCAAGGAGGGATTCACAGTTGTGACACATTTTATCCTTGTCATTCCCAATGCTGTGGGAAAGGAAGTACAGTGACGTCTGTACAGAAAGAGGCAGCAGGAAGGCAGAGGTTGTGATCCTCCACCGTCCTCACCATCGCGGGGTTGAGAGGAAAGAAAGGCTGAAGGAAAGAGGCGAAGGGAGTTCCCCGAAGTAATTGCGCCGGCGGAAAAGGCGGCAGCGGCTGTGAAGAAGGCAAGCTAACTCCAGGCTGACCTGCGCGAATCACGCGCTTTCCAGCTGCCACACTATCAGGAACTCCAAGGAAGGAAGATAAAAGGAGAAATGTCAGTCAAGTCATTTTTGTTTTCCAGCATCTGAGGAAGCTGTAATTGCTTTCGAGAGGAGGGAGGAGAGGTGGCGGAGAAGGAAAACCAGACAGGTTTTTCCTCAGGCTTTTAAGTACCGGTCCCCCATCCTTGAGAATGCATTATGAGTATCCATTGCTTAAATGCTTGCCTAAAAGACTTGGCAGGGTTGCCGCTACCTCTTTGTCCCTCACGCTGTTGTGCTTTCCGCACAGATGGCAACAGAAGGAGGGAGAAACTTTCAGGTTTTCCAAAGGAATTGTTAGCTTTACCTTGCTGCGCCCCCCACCCCCAACTTGAAGACAGTAAAATACTTGAGCCCAGTTGAGATGTTGGCGCTTGTTGCTGGGGACAAGCTTATTTGGGGGGGGGAGGTTAGCCTTGTAGTTTTCCAGCTGTTTTGTTATATGTGCATATATGAATGTTAAGGACAGAAAACACCTTGAGCTTTTTCAGTGCTTTGTCTATCATAAATAGAGAAATTTGCAAGGGAACAGTTCCCAGTTTTACAGAATATACATCTCCAATACAAGAAATGCATGAGGAACCCATCTCATTTCAAATACTTCCTACACTCACTCTCCTTAAAAGCATGTTGCTCTGGTTTAAAGGTATTGTGGAGGAATCCAATGTAAAAATATTAACACCCAGTGACTCCACAAGCTGCCACCTTTGTACTTGGTTCTAATTTAGTCCTAAACACCATGTCAAATAAATTTGGCATATTACTTAAAACAATTTACTTTAAAACCCAGTACAGTTTATTAGTATACATATCTACTGGATTCCTCTACAATTTCTTGTATTATTAATGTGTTACATTAATATCTGGTACTTCTTCTGTTGAGTTTAAGGCAAGATACACAGCTTCTCAATATATTCTTACAGTAGCTCTGTGAGGTAGGTTAGGATGAGAGAAAAAGTCACTCAAGGAATGTCATTAGTGGGAACTTGAATCTGGATCTCTTAAGTTCAGTAAAACGCTAACCACTATACTATATGAGGTTTCTTTGGTGATGGGAAGATCAGAGCTTACTGAAGTTAGGATTATCCGTGGCATCATATTTCCAGTTTCTATAGATGGTTGTGAAAGCTGGACAGGGAAGAAAGCTGATGGGAAGAAAATTAACTCATTTGGAATGTGCTTCTACGGATACCATAGAGTGCTAAAAAGACAAATGAATGGGTCCTAGATCAAGCTTCAACTCTCCCTAGAAGTCAAGATGACTAAACTGAGACTATCATGATTTGGACATATCACGAGGAGAAAAGAAAAGAAAAGAAAAGAAAAGAAAAGAAAGGAAAGGAAAGGAAAGGAAAGGAAAGGAAAGGAAAGGAAAGGAAAGGAAAGGAAAGGAAAGGAAAGGAAAGGAAAGGAAAAGGTAGAAGGGAAATAGGAAAAGTGGAAAGCTCAATCAAGGAAGCCACAGTGCTAAGCTTGCAAGGCCTAAGCAGGACTACTTATAACCAAATAACTTGGAGGTCTCTCATTTATGAGGTTGTCATAAGTTGAAATGAATTTGATAGCCATTAACAACAATGGAAAAAATAATATGGAGCTTTCTGTTTTCTTTCTAAACCTCTCTTTTGGAGTTGGATTTTTTTGTTACTGTTTTTGCTTATCTGGTTTTTATGCATTACTATATTCACATGTAATGGGCTGATTCTTTACCTGTAGTTTCCGAGATTTCCTTGGATACATGCATGTGTTGCTTCTGAGTGGTCATTAAAAAATTGGAAATTACAGTCCCATTACAAATGTTTTTCACTAGTCCTCTACTGTTCTCCTTCCTCCTTCCTTTTTATCCTTGTGAATGTCTATAGGAGACAAGGAAAGTATGACAGGGAAGGCTAGGATTAGTTTCCTTTGTCTCTGCTAAGGATGTAGTTCCCCTTTGGTTAGTGAAATGATCCTGAAAAAATTATCTACTCTAATGCCCCACAATTCTCACTAGTGTCGGTGATTTCTGAGGATGCTCACAGAATTAATCTCTTCAGCAGTTTTTTGAAACATGGATCATCATGGATGCTCAAGTTTTTTGAAACAGATCATTACAGCGGCTCCTCCATATCTGCTAGGGATTGACTCTAGGATCCCCCATGGATACCAAAATTCATGGATGCTCAAGTCACATTATGTACAATGTTGTAGCAAAATGATGCCCTTTATGTAAAATGGCAAAAACAAAGGCCATTTCTGCATGAGGTAGCTACATTGTTGCAGCGTTGAATACTTATCATAATGCCTGCACGTTGTACCGTTTTAGCGCCGCACTATCCCATGGCGCTCTGCACATATTCAGTGCCTAGAATGAATCATTGTGATGAGAAACTGCTGTATCAGAAAACCAGAAAAATGCCAAAGGAAAACTCTGAACCAGTTCTGCTTTGGTTTTTGTCTGCATGCGGAAGCGTAACATCATAACATCAAATCACAATGCAGATGTGGCCAGCTATGGGCGATGCCAGGCTGTCCCTTCCATCATTTCCATCAGTGTCTCTCCCCACCCATCCAAAGACAGGCTGCCACCATTATTGCCTACATGCGTTAAATGGACAACACAGTGTGAGGAGACTGGGGGATCTGGTAAGAGACTGTTAAGAAGTTTTTCTTTTTCCCTGTGCTTCAATATTTGTATTTTACTGAATTTGTAGGGACATTACTTTGGGTTGGTGCTGAGACTGCAACTTTCCCATACTGGTAGTCAGAATTCTTCCTGTTGTGCTTTCCTCCTTCTGAACTACTGGAGTTACAGTAGCCCTCCTCCAACCCCCATTCCACTGGCCCCTTTCTGCCCCACCAAAAAGAAAAACACTACAGCAAAATTAGCCTCAAATCCCCCACTAATTTTTCTATCAAGGGGCCCTGTTTTGTGTGATGGGATTTGCAGTCTGTCCACATTCCTGTGGGAACGATCTTCCCTCCCTCTAGAAAATCACCTAGACACTCCCTTCCAAAACACTAGGGAGGGCTTTCCTGTTCACTTTTGCTCCTGACCATCACCTCCCATGGACTTCTCTTGCTGAGGCGATTATGGGAGTTGCATTACACCCAAACCCCTGTGAGAGCAGTGTTCTCCTGGAAAAACTATCTAGCACCATCCCACCCACACACTCAGCTTCTCCCAATATCTCCTTCTGAAGTGGGGATGATGAGAGTTTCAGTCCTCCCAAAACCCTCTGCCAACACCCTCGGCCTTAGGGAACCATTCAACACACCCCAAAACATACTCTTAAATGCTAAGGAGGACCTTCCTTAACAGCTTCTTCCCCTGCAGGGAAGATGGTGGACCTGTAATCCCCCGAAAACCCTCATGGAACCTCCCTGGCCACTGGAGAACCATCCCACCCACCCACAAGTGAGGAACTTCCCTTTCATGCCTCCTTCTTCCCTGCAATGCCCAATATCTCCTCCTGCAGAGGGGACAATGGGAGTTGCAATCCACCCAAACACTCCGCTGAATCATCTCTCATTACCCCACACACACTTCTAAACACTAGGGAAGACCCACACACAAACTGCAAAGTATGTAGTCTTCCAAGCCCAGAGAAGGCAAAACAATGCATACAAGACAACTTTAATGTTATTTTGCCAAATGTAAAAGCTTGTTTTGCTTTCCGTGCTGCAATTGCCCTGGCATTTCTCTTCTTCTTTTCAGGGAAACCGAACACAGTTGTACTGTCTTATCGCAGCACCATGGAGAACATGGAACGTAGGTAAAGTGTATGTCAAGTCCAATAACCTAATCCTACACTTGTTAAACAGCTGGATCAGAAATGTGTATGACACAGGTACACCACAACCAATTAAATTCCTTTCTTTCCCTATTTAAAAAGGGGTTTCCTATTCCCTCTGATTTCTCACATCCTAGGCCCCTACTAAATGCAATCTTGCAAAGGGTCAATCAAAACCACTGCTGGACTCCCTTTCCAACAGGCAGTTGGGATGCCCTCCAAAAAGGCCCCTCTTCCTACCCAGAATTGAAGAACCTCATACAACCCCATTTGTAAGGGTTTATCGAGACCTTTCCATGAATTAAAGAAATGAAGCAGCAGTGGTGCTTTTCCTCCTTTTCTGTTTCTCCAACTTCATGATGACAGAACTTCAACCTTGGCTGTGGCAATTGGTTTACACCCAAACAAAAAACTAATTCCCCCCATCCAAAATCTATCCAATTGGAACAAAGGACACTGCAAGACAGAGAGAAAGAGGAAAAACAATATCTATTTATAAATAACAGGGGTTATAGACAGGCAGAGTAAATCACAGACATTACACACAGAACAATCCATATGGAATGGCAAGGGGGTTTGGATTGGGAATGTGGAACTAGAAATGGGCAACGCATCTTTTAGTGGGGTGTGCCCAGTACCACTCCACTTTCTCCTGGAGACTGAACAGGCTGTGCTCAATCCTCTCCAGGCCTTCCATGAAAATTTCCTGAATGTTTATCAAGGTGGTAAGCATTCCTTCAAAAACATCTTGAAGCTCATCATCTGCAAACAAAAAAAAAAGGAACGGGCAACTAGACTCATGGTGCTTCATATCAATCTGACACAAATACCACTGTCAATGGGCACCCTAAGCACCCTAAGGTTTGTGCCCATGCACTGCACACTCCTGATGTTTAGGCTCACAGAGGCTGCTACTTCTCTCCTCCAGCTCCTGCAGATGCTGGATGAGGATGTCCTCAGTACTATGCCGGCTAGCTGCTGGTCCTATTTAATTTGAACATTGCAGTTTGCCTTTTTTCCAAAAGATATTGCCCGCCACAATTACCCAGGTCCTTACTGGGGGTAGTCATGAGTCAGGCTCGCAATGCGGCCCATGGTAGTCTATACCCAAACCATTGGCCAACTTACCCTCCAGCAATGGGCTGGGCATCTCTTCTCCTTCCTCACCCACATCTCCTGCAATTTCTTCTGCACTGAACAAAGAGCAATAATTCAAAATATTTTCTTCCTTTATCTTGCAGACAGATGCCCAAGTACGCACCGAGGATGTCCCCTGGAGTTTGTTGTGAAGATACTTACATCCAGTGATTCTGGGCCTGGGTACGGGAGAAGAGGACCTCTCCAGACCCACAATGTGCTGGCCGACTGGTCCTTCTGCTGCTGAAGGCCCTGCCCTAGGGCTGGGGCTCCTAGAGGCTGTTGGGAAAATAAAGAATGCACATTAACCAAATTTCTAGTCTGTTCAATTCCCTGACTTTCCTTGTTTTTTCTCTGCTAGGCGGAAGACTCACCATCCGAACCAGACAGTTCTCCAGCTGTGCTGGCTGTAGTAGGGGGCCCACTTGCAGCTGTGTCAGCAGTTGAGGTTGAAGAGGGGGAGACAGAGGGCAGAACTCTGTCTTCTTGTTCACCTGCAGAGAGAGTACCCTTTTGTGAAATAGGAGATGCACAGAGGAAAAATGGGGGGGGGTGCTTGGAAGATACGTCCACACTTTGCATGGCCAATTTCTCATCTACCTAACTGAGAAATGAAGGCCCTGTAGCTAACATACTACATTTAACACACACCTCCTTGGCCACTGCTGCTGCTACCATCACTGGAGCACTCAGGCCACCTGGGGGAATGCCTTCTACCTGCAGTGAGGAACAAAACAGGCATATGGAACTGCATTAACAGTACAGGTTACATTTTAGGATTCATAGGTAGACAATCAGAAACAACTGCAGCAGTGGCCAAGGAGGTGTGTGTTAAATGTAGTACGTTAGCTACTTGGATGTGTGTTGGGGAGCATATACTTACTCCTCTTGTGCCTGGCCTCCCATGATGGTTTTCCTGCAGTCCTCCAAAGGCATATCATGGTGTGGAAGTACCTGGGACACGTGTTTTCTGGAGGTTCCCCAATATGCGCTTCCATACAGTCACAGAACGTGCACTTTATTTGTTTGAATTTGCCAGTCACCCAGGAGATGGTTCTGGCATAGCCCATAGCTGTCAGCTTTGCTCCCATGCGCTCGTAATATTTTTTATTTGGTGTGGGTGCGCTCCACATGAGGACACTCTTGCTTGCACAAATTTGTGCAAGCATCTCCTGTATCTTTCTGTCCACCCCCAGTCTCCCCTCCCTAAACATTGCAAACACAATGCAGAGGAGACACACTCACACACTGAGAGAGAAAAATAAGGGGGGGGTGAAGGAGAAGGCAACGGTGAAAAAAAAGTGCACGCACAGACACACACACACTCACTCAGGCATACACACAAACACAAACATGCATAACTGGCAATCTTTCTCAAAGAAACATTCATACAAGAAACCTCCAAACTGTAAATTGTCAAAACTTCCACTCCTAACTTTACAATTCCTACAATTCCTCGGTTTGACACTTGAACCAATAGCCTGGTGCCATGCTGTTTCCAGCCAATTACAAAAGGGATAGATAGTCACCACATATAGATGTCATAGAGATGTCACAATCAAACATCGCTGAAAGCTGCATTGCATCGTCTCTGCGTAGCATTGCCAATACGTACTAACGTAGTGATGCAAGAATTGGTTAGAAAATGAGTGTTTTTTTTAAAAAAAAATACCAGTGACAGCTGGGACAGGTGAGGGTGGAGAAAGGGAATGGCCGAGGACATGCTGATGCAGAAGTAGCAACTTGAATTATACAGTTTTATATGGTTGTATGGGGAGGTGATACAGATACCTCTTTCAGAGCCGGTTTATTAAAAAAAAAGTTTATAAAAAACTGCTCTTGAAACATGGTTAAACGCTCATCCCTTCACATGTGGAAATGGTCAAAGTTTGCTTTTTGGACTTTTTTTTGCGGGGGAAGGTGGTTGGAATATTTTCAAACCATGGTTCGTTGTACCATGGATACAAAATCCATAGATGTGGAGGATAGACTATATTATATCAGATACATCTGATTGGAAAAAAATGCAGTGGCAGTTGATAAATGAACTTATCAAAATTTCAGTTCAGTAGTTGGGCCAGAATTAAAGCAAGACATTCTCAGCTGTCTTTCCACAGACTAACTAGTAGCACAAAAAAGAATAATCAGACCCCCCCCCCCAAATTATTAATGAATCAATGTTGGTATGTATTTGAGAAAAAAGATTTGAGCATTCACAACAATAGCAAAAGAATCAGTATATCTTGTTACTCCTTGGACAGTTACAGTATATCAACATAACAGGAGTATATGGAGTGGGTGGGAGTGCATACGTGGGGTAGCCAAAGAGCAAATATTTGTTGATCCTGCTAAAATGATTTGAGATGTTCATACTTTGTTTTGACCAGTTCAATGAGAGATTTGCAAGTATGGCCAAAAGGAGACACCATATATTTTTCAGATAGAGCCCAAATCAGAGTGATCATGTGGAAGTCTTTGTAAGAGCCTTACATTCTTCTTCTAGTCATGCAAAACAATGTTACCATGAAAACTGAGACATGAAAGAATTACAGATAAACATGTACAAGGTTAAACTTTGAAACTGCAATCTTCCATATTAGAAGAGTTCTGAAAATAGGCATATACATATATTGATCAATTTCACTTGTATCCTTAATAACAGTAGTTAAAAATATTATTGTTTATTGTACTTCACAAAGGAAATTTTGCAACACGTAACTCTTGCCATAAGGTATTAATTATTTTTACAAGTATAGAACTAGCTACCTAGGTCAGTGGTTCTTAAACATTTTTGTCCTGGGGAACCCCTGTACATATAATTTGCTGTCAGGGTCCCCAGGACTTAACTCAAGATTTAAATATTTGAATTAAGATTTAAATATTCAAATATTTATTTAAATATACATTTTTTTAAATTAAAGGCTACTGGAGATTAGGATTCAAATCCTTGCTCAGACACTGAGTGACCTTGGGGAGTCACATTAGTAGTAGGGCTGTGTAGCTCCTGTCAAAAATGATTGATGACTCATGATTGATTGATTGATGGCCTGTCAAAAGTGATTGATTGATGACCTGTCAACCTCCCTCCCCCGGAAGTGCTAGGGCAGGACATCCGGAATGGGCCGCGTCCCCGCCCCTCCCACGTGGTCCCAGCCGTCCAATGGGGCGATTTCTAAATCGGGTTCTAATTGGGCCCCGGCGGAGCCACGTGACCCCCTCGGATCCACGCGGGCCAATCAGGGGCGATTCCCTAGGCGCGTTGCCGTTGGCCCAGCGGGGTCGTGTGAGCCTGCCCACCACCCTCGACCAATAGGGGTGGATTTGGACCCCTCGGAATCACGTGCGTCAAACCGGCCAATAGGAAGACGCCGTTTGAGAGAGATAGTGTGGGGAGAGAAGCGGCCATTTTCGCATGCCCGGACAAGTCCTGCGGAGAGAACATGGAGGGTACTCCCCATAGACGTGGTCCTGCTCGCTATACTTGGCCTCTTTCACCTTTCAATATTCAACCTAGAAGGCGGTCACCGTTTGATGACCCCGAAAACGCACGCTCAACAGTCTGGAGTATGGATTCTGCTGACCAGGACCCATATCTTGAATGCGATTGCCGTTGTAATTTAAAAACAGCTATCCAGAGGATAG
>CAOKZL010004348.1:0-56228 GCA_948472985.1 Iguana delicatissima
CTTCTCCTTTCCTCCCTTCTTCTTTTGCACACCGGACTAAGCTGGATCCCCTTCAAGCCCCTCCGTGTCCTCCTTTTATTCCAGGGGACAAATTCCTCAAATTTGTTCTATCCTCGAGGAAAATCCGATCGCGCCAGGATACAGAGTTCGCTGGCTCCGCGAACTCCATCTTGTCGCCGTGTCGTCTCCACCGGAAGTCCCTCTTGTTTTGATCTTGAAATTATTTAAGACTGATTTCTCTAATATGTCTTCATATCACAACCATTTGTCTGTTTCAATCCATCTACCGAAGAAGGCTTCCTGAGGGGACACCCATGTGGGAAGCTGCCTTATGTTTTTAATCTTATATTCATTCCATATCTTCAGAAGTGATTTACTAATGTAATGATGTGTGAAATCTTTATCAATTATTGCTCTGTCATAAAACATATAGGCATGCCATCCCACCCTCAAGTCTGCACCTTCCAGTGCCAACATTCTCATATCTTGTAAAAGAATGTATGGTTTTAATTTTGAAATGAAGCCAGAACTTTATTTGTTAAATATGTTAGGGCAACAAAGAGAAATAAGATTTCCTCAAAAGACATTGTTATATATAATAACTGCAGCAAGATTGACTTATGCTCAACACTGGAAAGAAGAAAAATATATTGATATAAGAGAATGGAAATTCAAAGTCCTGGATATGGTAGTGACAGAAAAACTAACTTTTTCACTTAAAAATAAGCCAATCCAGGACTTTGAAATAGAATGGCAAGAGGTATTGAACTGGATAAAAGAATGAAATAGGGGGGAAGAAAGAAGGCTGTGAGAGAGAAGGAAGATAAAAGGAGGTGATAAAAGATAAAATGTAAATAATAAAATATAAGTTAAAAATAATAGTTTATGATTGTTGTAAAATAGAGGCAAGGCACGGAACTGAATGTTTACATGGAATCATAGAATCATAGAAATGTAGAGTTGGAAGAGACCACAAGGGCCATCCAGTCCAACCCCCTGCCATGCAGGAAAACCCTCAAAGCACTCCCGACAAGTGGCCATCCAGCCTCCGCTTAAAAACCTCCAAAGAAGGAGACTCCACCACACTCTGTGGCAGCACATTCCACTGCCGGACAGCCCTGACTGTCAGGAAATTCCTCCTGAGGTTCAGGCGGAATCTCCCCTCCTGCAGCTTGCATCCATTGCTCCTTGTCCTGGTCTCAAGAGCAGGAGAAAACAAGCCCAGTCCCTCCTCGACATGACATCCCTTCAAATATTTAAACATGGCTATCATGTCCCCTCTCAACCTTCTCTTCTGCAGACTAAACATACCCAACTCTCTAAGTCTGTCCTCATAGGGCATGGCTTCCAGGTCCCTCACCATTTTGGTTGCCCTCCTCTGGACCTGCTCCAGCTTATCCATATCCTTCTTGAATTGGGGTGCCCAGAACTGGACACAGTATTCAAGATGAGGTCTAACCAATGCAGAATAGAGTGGTACCAATACCTCCCTCGATCTAGACACCATACTCCTATTGATGCAACCAAGAATTGCGTTGGCCTTCTTGGCTGCTGCATCACACTACTGACTCATGTTCAGCTTGTGGTCTATGAAGACTCCTAGATCCCTTTCACACGTACTGTTAGCCAGCCACGTGTCCCCCATCCTATATTTCTGCATACCATTTTTTCTGCCTAAGTGTAGGACCTTACATTTCTCTCTGTTGAAATTCATTTTGTTAGCCTTGGCCCAGCTCTCCAATCTGTCCAGGTCCTTTTGAATTTTGATCCTGTCATCAGGCGTATTAGCAACCCCTCCCAATTTGGTGTCATCTGCAAATTTGATCAGCGTGCCTTCTATTCCTTCATCCAAGTCATTAATGAAGATATTGAACAGCACCGGGCCCAGGACAGAACCCTGTGGCACCCCGCTAGTCACTTCTCTCCAGGATGAGAATCTGCCATTGGTGAACACCCTTTGGGTACGGTCAGTCAACCAGTTACAAATCCACCTGACAGTAGCCCTGTCCAGCCCACATCTTACTAGCTTCTTTGCAAGAATGTCATGGGGAACTTTGTCAAAGGCCTTACTGAAATCAAGATATACTATGTCCACAGCATTCCCTTCATCTATCAAGCAAGTAACTCTATCATAAAAAGAGATAAGATTAGTCTGGCATGACCTATTTTTGAGAAATCCATGTTGACTTTTCGTAATTACGGCATTGTTTTCTAAGTAATTAGAAACTGACTGTTTGATGATCCGCTCCAGGATCTTTCCAGGTACTGATGTCAGGCTGACTGGGCGATAATTATTTGGGTCCTCTTTTTTTCCCTTCTTGAAGATGGGGACAACATTTGCCCTCCTCCAGTCTGCCGGAACTTCTCCGGTCCGCCAAGAGTTTTCAAAGATTATAGCAAGAGGTTCCCCAATGACCTCTGCTAGTTGTTTTAAAATCCTAGGATGTAATTCATCTGGTCCTGGAGACTTGAATTCATCCAGTGTGGCCAGGTATTCTTGTACTACCTCTCTATCTATTCTGTGCTGCATTTCCCCCATTTCCTCACCTGCTCCCCAACCGCCAGGTTGAGTGTTTTTATCCTTTTGGGAAAAAACTGAGGCGAAGAAGGTGTTGAGGAGTTCTGCCTTTTTTCTTCCTCCTGTTATTGTTTTTTATTCAAAATTTTAATAAAAAAATAAAAAAGAGAGAAAGGAGTGATAGGAGTGACAGGAGTGATAGCAAAGAGAGCACCTGACCAATCAGCAGCCATTACATAGCAGAATGTGCAGCCATATGGCAGAGAGGACATACCTCCTGTATTGGGGGGAGGGGTTGCTTCATCCAAAAGGAAATAAACATCCATTTTAAATACAAGCCTTGCAAGCCTGGGGTGAGAAATGTAAGGGAACGGGAGGGGGAAAGTGGGATGTGAGGCAAGCACATGTTTTGCAAATAATCAAATTTGCAACAGTCAAACCCAGGAATTCTGGAGAGAGGACTGTATATAACAGATACCTCTTACTATTGGCTTGATTTAAATTTTCTAACCCCCTTTTTATTTTCCCATTATGTTTTTATGTTTATGGTTTTATGTCTATAGTGTTTCCACTTCTTTTATAAGATTCTGCCTATAGGCATATTTCTTCTTTATTCCTATCTCTATATTGATGCATGTCCCTCTTATAATTGCCCTAAAGCAGTGGTTCTCAACCTGTGGGTCCCCAGATGTTTGTGGACTTCAGCTCCCAGAAGCCCTAGCCACTATGGTCAATGCTCAGGGCTTCTGGGAGCTGAAGTCCAAAAACATCTGGGGACCCACAGGTTGAAAACCACTGCCCTAAAGTGATCTCATACTATTTGCTTCAATATATTGTCTGCATCTTTGATTTCAAAATATGATTGTATTTCCTTAATTCTCTCCTGCTTTTTTTTCCTTCAGTGCCATTATTGGATTAAGTCTGCACTTTGTTTTGTCTTTTTAACTGTACATACATCTATATTTATATGAAGGGGAGCATGGTCTGATACCCAATTTCTTCTGTTTCTATTTCCTTTATTTGGGAAATGTTCTCTCTTTCAATTATAAAAATAATATATTCTGGTAAATTCCTTACACCTCTTTGAAAAATGTGCATATTCAGGATTGTGATTCCCTACGCATTCATAACTCTCAGTTATATTCCATTTCATCAAATTTATGGTAAACTGTTCATTATCAATCTTCTCTTTTATTTTCCCACCTTCCCAGAATTTTTTTGCGTCCAAATTAAAATTCTTCCCCTCCACATGAATAGATCACCTTTATAATTTTTTTCTAATCTTGAAAAAAAAATTCTATAAATTTACATTGAGTTGTATTAGATGCATCAGTACAGGTGAAGGTTACCTCTAAATTCATTAATGTACCCATAATAAATATATACCTTCCCTAAATATTTTATCTATCTGGATATTAATATGATCTTTAATTAATATAGCCACTCCCTTAGTTTTGTTTGTACCTCTGTCCTCACTATCAACGCTGCCCCATTTCTTCTTAGCTTTTCATTTCCTGAGTAAAACACCGTGTAATTATCTGACTCAAAATGTCCCATTCTTGTCCACTCTAGCTCACTCACCCCAAGTATTGCAATGTTTACATATTCCTTTTCTTCTTTTACTATGTCTGATTTCCCCTGATTCATGCTTCTCACATTGCATGTTCCTGTTATATGTGTTGTGCCACTTTGGACTTTCCTTTCATCAGTCTGCATGTCAACAGCTGAACATCCTTTCAGATTGAGTTCAGCCGAGTCCATCTGTAGTTGTTTTCTACTGTACCCCAGTAGCACATTAAGTGCCTTCGGATTTGGAAGTGTCATCTTCTGGTACTATTTGTTGTTTCATTTTGGATTGTCTTTTCATAATATTTTCACGGTAAAAGACGTTCAAAAGGCATTTACTGTGCCTCCTTCTGCACAGTACTAACAAGTATGAGAGATCTTCTGTCAGTGTCACCCTTCACTACTGCTGCTGCCCAGGAGCTGTTTGGCACATTTAGTGTCAGCGTGGGCTGAGGTCAAGCAGGGGCCGGGTCAAGGCAGCCGGCAGCCGCGTCCCAAGCAGTCCTCCGGGTGGGCGGCCACAGGCAAGCGGCCAGGAACTAAGGATCGCCTTAACAGCAGCATACAACAGAAAAGAACGACAGGTTGCCTCACCCCAAACACAAAGCGGTTGCAGCACCAGAACGCAGGGAAGAGTCGCGGGGAAACCAAACAGCAGCTCACAGGCACGGACCGGTCGGGGTCAAGGCACGGGCGACAGACGCACGGGTAGCCGACGGTTGTTGCTCCGTGCCTTGCCCATCTCCGCGCCTGCCTAAAAAGGCCTGCAGCTCGGCCCACAGCCAATCCGGGCGGAGCGCGTGGCTGGGCTCGCAGCTGAGCTACAGCTGGGAGCTCCCCGCCTCCAGGTGTTTCTCCTGGAGATGCCGGGAGTGGCGGCTGGCCTCCTTGGCTCGCCGCCGCTGCAGGAACGTCGGCAGCGGGGCGGTTGCCTCGGCCGAGGCCTCCTCGCGAGTAGGCGGAGCTCCGGGATCGGGCCCGGGACCCGCCTTCTCCTGTGGCGCCACGTCCGCCATGCCCCGCGGCCCGGGAGCCGGGCCGGCAGCCTCCGCAGCGGCGGGCCCTCCCGCGACGTCAGCAGCAGCCTTCGTCTGGCGGGACGGGCCCTCGCCGGGATCGTCGTCTGCCGCGGCGTCCCAGTGGGGCCCCCTCCGCAGCGGAGCCCTCCGCGACAGCCGCAGGGCCGCTGCCGCCGATCGCGGCCCCCGGCGGGCCTGAATCCGCGTCCTCCTCCTCGGAGGTAAGACCGGCATTGGCCTCCGCGGCGCCCGCCGGCGCGGCCACACCTGGGGCCCTGACATTTAGCCGAGCTTCTCAGCAAAAGCCTGTCTGACATGGGAGACCCCAGCAGCAGCACCAGTGTGAGTGCATTAGGAAGTTTATGCAAACATAAACACTATGTCTTTATGCAATAACCAAATCTGTAACATTGCTACAGTAGAACATGGGAGATTGTGAACAGTGATCTGTGCTTATCTGGATGTTCCTCAGTGTGTTTGTGTATGTAGTGGTGGGGTTATGGGTAGAGAGAATCATGCCACCCTTACTTAAGAACTATAAGTCCCTGAATTACGTGGTTTATTCTGAAGTCCTTCAGGGGAGTGACCAGGATATGGCAGCAGGAGTGAGGAACAGTGAAGGATAGTACCATAACAGCTAAGAACACTGAGGCCACAAGGAGTGTGAGAGCTGTAACAATCTCTTTAGAGAATAAAAGAGTAGTTGTGACAAGATTATAGATTTATTAGTGTGCTGTTTACAAGCCTTTTGTTTTATTTGTTTTTTTGCCAGCTCCATACTTAAGGAATGGCCTACTTAAAGATGAGGGCATGGGACCCTCCATGATTATTTTTAAATAGTCCTCAAATATATAATTGTCCCAGACTACATTTCACTGAATCTTTCAGAATGGAATATCCTTTTAAGTGTTTTTTTATGATTTTTCATCTGTTTAATGTTTTTAACTATTTTGAATATTGTAATATACTTAATGTTTTTAATATATATTTATTGTTGGAAACTGCCTTGGGTCCCAATTCTGAGAGAAAGGTGGCCTAGAAATACAATAAATAAATAAATAAATTTTTATTGTTGTGTCTGTTCTAAATGTTTTATATTTTATTATTTTTATATTAACGTTACATATTATATTTTGACTTTTCTTTTCTTTTTGTAAGCCACCCTGCAAAGACACAAAGATGTAAGTAGCTGAATTGATACTAAGAAAAAAAACAGAACCCCTTGCCAGTGCAGCCAATGGCAAGAGTTGCAGTTGGACAACATCTGGAGGGCCACATGATTCCCACCCCAATAATAGAAGCTTGCCAGACTATCATGTCTGGCAACTTAAACAAAGAGCCTTTCTGCACTACACTCTTACAGTGCTATTATTCCAGTTTCAACATCTTATAGAATCCTGTGGTTTGCAGTTTAGAGAGGGGCATTTAGAATTCTCAGCCAGAAAAAGAGCAAGTGGAATTGAAGAGAAGATCTGGACATCAACTGACCAAGAAAACAAAATATCTGGAGATAACTATGACGAAAAAGAATCAAGAACTATTTGAAAACAATTATTCAAGAACATGGAAAGAATTTAAATGGGATATGGAGAAATGGAAAAACTTAAATTTATCCTTCTTGGGTAGGATAAATGCTTTTAAAATGTCTTTACTACCAAAGCTTATGTTCCTCTTTCAAAATTTACCAATAATAAGGAAAGAGAAGATATTTAAGGAATGGGAAGAGACCCTACAAAAATTTATTTGGCAAGGGGGAAAAAACCAAGAATTAGATTTAAAATACTTAAAGATGCAAAAGGAGAAGGACTTGACTTACCATCATTAAAAATCTATTACCATGCGGGTTATTTAAATTGGATCAAAGACTGGATTCAATTAGAAAACACAACCACTAAAGACTTAGAAGAAATAAACAATAGATTTGGATGGCATGGATATCTGTGTTATAATAGATCTACAGTGAATAAAGAGTTTAAAAATCATTGCATTTGAAAGACATTGTTGAAGGTTTGGTCACAAATTAAGCAAAAAAATTTTTTTTCCAACTGTCAGTATGGACCTCACCACAAGAAGCTTATAAAATCGCCCCAACAAAGCAAGGAAATTTACTAACATATCAAGAGTTATTGAAATGGGAGGGTGACAAACCAAGAATGTGTACAGAAGAAGAATTAAAGGCTGAAGGGCATGAACTAAATTGGTTTCCATGGAGACAACTCAGAGAAAGATTTAGAATGGACCAAAAACTATACGGATTTGAGAGAAAAGAGAATGAATTAGATGGACTGATGAAAAATAACCAAAAGAAAAGAATTTCCAAATTTTATAAATTATTGTTGAAAAGAGAAATGGAATCAGAGGTAGTTAAAGATACAATGAGTAGATGGGCACAGAATTTGGGACATTCAATTGAATTAGAAACTTGGGAAAGAATGTGGAAAATAGATATAAAATTTACACAAAACTTAAATTTAAGAGAAAATTTTTATAAAATGTTTTACAGATGGTATATGACTCCAGAAAGATTATAAAAAATAACAAAAAATGGGAATTCAAATTGTTGGAAGTGTGATGAAAAGACGGGGTCTTTTTTTCCATATGTGGTGGACATGTAAGATAGCAAAAATTTTTGGAACGGGGTACATGACGAAATCCAAAGAATTTGTAAGCTGAATTTTGAAATGAAACCGGAGCTTTATTTGTTAAATATGTTAGGGCAACAAAACGAAATAAGAAGTCATCAGAAGATATTATTATATCTAATAACTGCGGCAAGGTTGACATATGCACAGCACTGGAAAGAAAAGAAACAAATTGATATAGAAGAATGGAAGTTAAAAGTTCTGGATATGATAGAGTTGGAAAAAAAATGGAATTCTCAGCTAGAGAGCTCCTTGGCCTCAGTAAACTACAAACCCCAGAATTCCACAGGATGTTTTAAATGGAAGAACAGCACTATAACACTGTGGTGCAGAAAGAAAGGGGGTAGTTAAAAATCTAATGAGCTTACACAAAGAGACCCAAAGAAACTAAAGGATACCAAGGAGTCCTTCAGTTTTTCAAAACAGACAAAATGTTGTAGCTACAGGAGAGAAGACAAGGAATGTTAAGTTACATATTTTCGAATTGAGTCCAGAGGAAAGATGTTTGGAAATTGACAGCAAGATTGAAGAGCTATATTAGATCTTGAGGTGATACATCTCATCCATGAAGAACATGTGTGAGTTCTCATTTTGATATTACTCAAGATATGCAAAGATGGGATATATTTGAATATCCAAAAGTGCTATCAGTCAGCCAGCTATAGTGACAATTTATATTCTGAGGCCATAAGTAATCAGCATCACTTTCTCAAGAGTCAAAATATAATAAAAGTATGACTTTCAACAATAGAACTAAAGATATAATTTATAAGCAATAGATCCACATAATAAACATTTCAAGAAGATCAATAGGTATTTCATACAGATCAATGTTTCTGGAGAAATAATATATAAAGTATATGGTTTGATTTTGTTTCATCATCCTGTTAAAGCAGTTGTGATATTTGTGAGTGTGTGAGCCTTTCTTTTCGTCTGAAGTAAATGGAGAGGTGAAATCTTGTCTTTATTGAAAGATGTGGAAATATCATCAAGAGTGTTAAAATTTTGCACAGATTAGTTTTACTATAAATGGTTCAAAGCAAAACATAATAAATATTTTTTTTCTTCCACAAATATACTTGACCCATGGAATACTTATGTTTATAACTTCATTGTCAGATAATTTTTATGAGAATTTTCAGTTGTCTCTAATTATAAAACAGTATGACTATTTAAAGGCTGTATTTTGAGGAGTTTTCTCCATGTTAACACACATAAGAATATAATTCATTTAGATCAGGTCAAGATATAATCAACCATTCTCTTTCCAGTAGGAACTAGCCAAACACTTCCAGAAGCTCACATGATGGGCCTGGAGATTTAGTTATTCCTTCTGGCCAGTTTATTTCTGATTCATGGTGTTCCTCACAGTAGGATCCATGCCTCTATCCAAACTTTTGAATAGATTTGCATGGGATGGGTGGATGAACTAGAATGTTCTAAATTATTCAGTTGTTCAAATATTAGCAGACTTGTAAATTGATCTGTATGCTCCAGGTGACCCTTATAGTTTCAGTTGCTTCTGCTAAGAGGAATGTTAAGAATTTCAGATCTTCAGTTAGCATAAATCTTGCAGTTGTGACAACTGCATCTTTTAGTGGGACTGACTTCCAACCATGGTGGTTCAGGCTGAGCTAGTTGCTGCCATCTCATACTAAAGTTATCAGGAACCAGCTTGTGGTACAAAATCCAATTCTAACTTTAATAACAAAAATGGTAAAATAAGATGGTAACAGACATCTTGCCACTTCAGTGCACAGTATCGTTGGAGGGAAAAATCTTTCAGAACCCATATTTTTAAAGGTTTATAACATGACAGTGTAATCCTTAGCTCAACAAGCAGAAATGCCAAGTAGAACATCTCTCAGCAATGTAGCAAAATCTTGTTGCGTTTGAATTAGTACAGCATGCAAAGCTTACTAAAAATATATGCCACAGAAAAAGAAGTATTTTAGTAACACAATACAAAATTATATCTAGATGTCATAAAACTATCATGTGATTCAAGTATGCTGGGACTTCACAGATTCATCCTGTAGATGTGAATCCTTATATCCAAATGATTGACTGTGTGAAAAAGGCACCCTAGCTTTTTGCCAGATGTGTGAATTATTCTGTGTCGATGGAATTTCATGGATGGAGGGAGGCAAGGTGAGGGCATTGCCCCTCTAAATATGAATAAGAATCCCCCAGAAATGTATTGACATTCAACAGATTTCTAGCATTGCAGAGAAGAAAGACATTGAAAATCATTCATACCTAGAACTCATTTTTGCTGTCTTTGTGTTCTCTAAGCAACTTTGTTTGTCCCTTTTCTCTGGATGCCTAGACTGTATTTTAAAATCATCAGCTGAAGTTTTAAATTACTGTAATGCTGGACACTTGGGAGCTGAATGAATATGTTATTGTGAAAGCAGAATTCTTATTTGGGAAGGAATATCTCTCATCCCCCTTCCTGGTAGCCATACTCTTGCCCCCACCCCCTAAGCCCCCAAAAAAATTCAAGGAAAGGTAATGAGCAAATCTCTTAAAACATTTTTTTAGATGAAATGTGTTCTTAGTTGATTTTGGATACACACATGATTGTGAGGTTGTGTGAAGTGTCATGTTCCATTGTAGTCAATGGATGTGATGGGCAGGTACCTGTGCTACCATGGGTGCGTGCATATTGTCTCCATTGACTACAATTGGATGCAACTTTTGCATTTTTTGTTTTACATGGGGGTTCCTGGAATGAAACCCCTACATATACAGCAGGTGTGCACTGTATTTGTTTTCTTTTATAATTTACACTTAGAGAGGAATTCTTGAGAAATATAGATAGCTTGGGTATTCCAAAAATGGCCAGCTTTCTCTAACTGACACATTTGAGATTATTTCTCCAGTGCCCGACACTGGGAAGGGCAAAGTAGCCACCCCTTTTCTTATTCAAGTGAACTCTGATGGATCAAAGTCTAGGTAGGAGAACCAGCCAGAATTTTAATCAGCATTCTTTGGTCACTGTGCTGTCACTCACTGACATTACTTGCCAAATTCTATTTTTATCATGGAGGGGGAAAAGTATTTTTTTTTCTTTTGTGATGAAAGCCTTGAGAAATATGCAGTTTCCATCAGTGGTTAGTCTAAACTTATAGATTATTAGAGACCTAGTAATAGTGAACTGTCTTTCTGGCTATCCAAAAATGTCACCACAAAAACATGTAGAAGTTAGCCAACAATTAAAAACAGCAGAACTTCTTCACAACTGAAGAAATCTTCACATAATCAATATCAATCATTATTAGATACTTCTGTGGAAGTGTTTCATTAAGTAGAGTGGTGTAATTAAGCCCAAAAGCAGACAAAAGTAGTCCAGTATTCTGTTGCTACAGTGACCAACCGGGGGCTCAAAAGCCCCAAATATAAAACATATGGGCACTTGGGCCTTCCTAGGGCCCTGTTATACAACAGTTATGGCAGTGTGATTTCACATTAATTGCTATGGTTACATCCTTTTAAAAATCCTGAGGTCTGCATTTTTTGGGAAAAGGAAAATTTTTAGAAATCCTCTGCAAGAGGTTTCAGATTTCCCCAAACTCAGGATACCATAGAATGTAACCTTCACAGTTAAAGTAGAATCAAAGGCCATTTCCACACTACACTGTTATAGTGTTATTATTCCATTTTCAACATCCTATGGAATGCTGAGGTTTAAAAGTTAGGGAGGGGCATTTAGAATTCTCATCCAGAGAGCTCTTTGCCCTCAGAAACTAAAAACCCCCCAGAATTCCAAAGGTTGTTGAAAAGTGAAATAATAGCACAGAAATGGCCATAGTACTATAATTGTGAAGTGTGAGAGGGCCCCTTTGATTGTGTTCCCTAGTAAGTGGTTTTCAGAGGCAGTATGCCTTTCATACTAAAGGAAAACGATTGCTTTTTAAATCCATACAGATTGTGACCATTATCATATCTTGTGGTAGCAAATCTCACTACCTGCTGTGGGAAGAAGTGCTTCTTTTTGCCTGCCCGGGTATCTCTTGCCATCCCAGTTTCCATTGTGTGCCAAGTTTCTGAGCTTTTGCACACTATTCAAATATAGCATTTTTATACCACTTTAACTGCCAAAATTTATTCTTCTGAAATCTTTATAATTTAATAAGGCACTGTAATTCCGTGTTATTGAATTCTAAATATTTCAAAAAATTTAAAAATTTTAGGATTCCATAGGAGGGCCCCATCACAGTTAAAGTTAAAACAAATTTTTGTAACTGTGTGTATGTAAGACACCATTAAACTAGTTTTGACTAATATCCACTGGTTCCAAACTGACATTTTTAAAAAAGTTTATATTACATGGAAAAATTTTATATTTACTTGTTAGTCTACACAAAGTCCCCTAATTTTTCAGGCTGCTCCCAGTGTGAGACACATAGGAAGAAATAAGAAATTCAGACTAATTTAGTTTGTTAAATCCTGTTAAAAAAAAATGGGCCAAGCTAGTCATGAGTTAGAGACCACTGGTTTTAGAACGAACTATGGACACTGTTCGAGCCTAAATTTAACCAATGAAACATACTAATATGGTGTGTTTTTTTAAAAAAATGCAAAAATTGCATTATTTTTGTATTATTTTTCTCATTTTATTAAGCATTTTATAAAAAAATAGTTTTACACGTAAAATAGTTTTACACATTTTACTCAAAATATATTTTTTTAAATCCCCCATTTTAGTATGCTTTTTGAAATAAGAAATCATATGACAAGTTCAGAGACATATAAAACCAGGGGATATTTGTGTCCCATTCTTTGTATTAGTTAAGAAATGCAAATCAGGTCAGTTGTTTTTTAAAATGTGGTCCAGATAAAATCCTCACACATCTCTTCTGCTACATGCAGACGTTTTTTTTTTGTGATCAAATGAAGGAGAAAGAGGCTAGAATCCCTGGGATTGACAGTAGTAAAAAGTGTTAACTTCCTCTTTTTGAAAGGCTGCAAGCTATAGAAGATAGGTGTGAATTGCTCGTTGTTCCCCCCTTTGTTCTCCCTCCAGTAAGTGAAAGTGCTAATTGAGCTTTCTCCAAGGTAACCTTGAGAGCCGTCCAAAAGGCCCCGCCTGAGCCGCCCAAAGGGGCTCGCTTTGTACTTTATCTGCTGAGAAAACTTAGGGAGGTTACTAAATCAAAAGCAGTAATTTGTATCACTCTCTGAACTAACTCATTGTTTTCCTCTATATACGTGTATTCAAAATTTAATTTAAAATGGGAAAGTTAACCAAAAATCTTCTTTTCTGTGATAGGCGGGAAAATGAATAATTAATTGCTGACATAGAGAACTAAAGGTATATAATGATGCTCCCTTTAAATTTAAATTTGGGCATGACAGTTCCCGAATATTTGTTGCCCTTTGGGAAAGTGATTGTTAAACAATAAAGGCTTTTTGTTTTTTCCCCTGGAAACCTGGTCTTTGTCTTTTTCCCGGGACTACATTTCTGGTGCTTTGGGCCCGGGGAAAGGGGGGAAAGGGGCTATTCTGTCCCCCTTACGGACGTTTGGACGTCGGGAGGGGGGCCCCCCTTGACAAAACCCAGGGCGCCCTCAAACCTTTTAATTTTTGGAGAGGTTTGGTTGAGGAGTGGGGGAAAACCCCCGGGCCCACAGCGATCCAGTCAACGGACCTCGGGTTACAGTTTGGAAAACCAAGCCTCCCAGGGCCCCTTTTTGGTAGAAAGACCCCCCTCATGTTTGGGGGGGGGGAAGGGGGAACCGATCACTCCCAAATTTGGGCCAGTCCTCCCCAGCAGTGGAGAGCGAAACCCCAAAAACTGTTGGTATGGTGGAATAAAAAATTTAGACGTCTCAATTGTGGTTTAAAAGGGCCTGATGGGAGGTTGTTTTTGAATGAAAGATGCGTGTATGAGTTGCGTGAGTATTCGCAGTTCCTACGTCCATGCTGTTGATAGTCCAGGTGGCTAGGTCGAACTAGAGTGACTGGAGTCGAACCCCCTTTGTGTGGGCGCACGGGCCCCCCTTCCCCCCGTGCGTAACCCATCCCCATTGTGTCTTGTCTGGAACTTGGGAGGAAATGGGGGGGGGAAAGAGTCGGCAGACTCCTTTGGAGTGTATGGTAAAAATTTTAAAAAGGGTTTTAAAGGAGATTAGGGGGGACCCCCAATGTCCCCCAAAACTGCAGAATTTGTGTCAGGTAGAGTGGCCATCCTTCGGGGTAGGATGGCCGCCTGAAGGGAGTTTGGAACCCCCCAAAGGGTGAAGGCGGTCTTTTCCCCGTAGTGGTTGGGAACGCTGCCTATGCAGACCAGTATCCATACATAGATTTACGGGACACTGTGGTTACAGAAAACCCCCAGTGGTTACAGAAGTGTCAGGAGCAGATTTGTAAAGCAATGTTGGTCAGGCAAGATAAAATTCAGAGGAAGCTTGGTGCCAAGCTTTTTTTTCCTGACTCGGCTTAGGGGGCCCAGTGCTCCCCCTCCCCAAAGGGCCCCGCTGCCGGCAGCAGGAGCGTTGCAGCCCTCGAATTTGGAAATGGTTCCTGTGCCAGTGGTGTCAGGGGCACAAGGGGTGGAACCCCAGAGTTATACAGTGCCGAAAGGGGCCATGACGGGGGAAATTTGGGGAAAAAGTGGAACCAGTTGTTTTGGGGGGGGGAAAAGCCTGGAGGGCTGCCGTGGGCCCTTTAGACCCAGGGTTACACAAGGCAAGCCGGGAATCGGAGAAAAGGGAGGTCCCAGCGGAAAAGGGGGGGTGCCCTTAAGACAAGTTACACAACTGCTGGTGGATCCGGGTAGGGAGGATGGTTTTCCGGGTGGGCTTCAGTACATTCCTTTCACCACCTCCGACCTCTTAAACTGGAAGTCACATTATGCCATTTAAACAGAAAAACCTCAAGAGATGGTAGAGTTGTGCGCAAGCATCATGGCTTCTCATACCCCAAATTGGCAAGATTGCCAGCAGCTGTTGATGACTTTGTTTACGGTTGAGGAGCGGAGGCGCGTGATCCAGCAAGCAGAGCGGTGGGCAAAGGAAAGGGCTCCACCAGGGGTAGCAGACCCAGAACAGTGGATGAGAGGAAGAGTGCCATTGACGGATCCTAGATGGGATCCAAACAGTTCAGATCAATTGGCTTTATTAAATGATTACCAGGCTCTATTGATGGAAAAAATGCGGGCGGGAATGAAGAAGCCTGTGAACATGACTAAAATGATGGAAGTGGTACAGGGAGCTTTTCGGAGCCCGGGGGAAAATTTACCCGGGAAAAGGCTGTTTAAACCATCCCGCAGTACACCCCTGTAAACCCAATGATTGGGAAACCAGCAGATGGTGAATATGGCATTTGTAGCGCAGAGCCAACCAGATATAAGGAGGAAGCTACAGAAGCAAGGGGGGTTTGCTGGAATAAATTTTGAGTGGGTTGTTGGAAATTGCCCAAAAAGTGTATGTTAAAAAGGGGAATCAAGAAGAAAGAGGGAGAAAGATAGGAGGATGCATAAGAAGGCAGAATTGTTGGCTATGGTACTAGCATCAAAGAAAGTCCCTGTGAATGGGGGCCCGGGGAGCGGAGATTTGGAGGAAAAAGGTGCCCCGTTGGGCAAATAAGTGTGCCATATGCCATCAGCTTGGACTTTGGGAAAAAAGGGCCCAAGGCAGAGAGGCCCGGGGAAGCAGGGAGCAAAATGCAAATAGAAAAAGGGGGAAGAGGAGTGAAAAAGGGGAAGAGTGGTGAACGGAAGTTTGAGCTGCCAGCGAACGAAAGACCTAGCAGGGAATTTGTTGGGCTGGCAGCTTTGGAGCTTTACAAAAGGACAAAGGGGGCCCCCCTTTCCTTCTCGGCCCCAGGGAGCCCATGGTCACAGCCCAAGTGGGGGGCCAAGCCATTCCAATGATGATAGATACAGGGGCAGGGGACATATGAATTTGGGAATAGCCCCAAAAACAAAGAATGAAGTCGCAATTGTGGGGGCTACTGGAAAGACGGAACAGCATCCTCTATTGGAAAATAAAGTTGTGGATTTGGGAAGACACCAGGTGACTCATCGGTTTTTAATTTCCCTACGTGCCCAGTACCTCTTCTGGGACGGGACTTGCTGCCCAAATTAAGAGCCCAGATTTCCATTGAAGAAGATGGAAATGGAAGAAAGATTTCGGGGGGCCCCAAAGAGAGTTACGGTACTTTCCCCATAAAGGATTGGCCGGAGTTTTTTAAAAAGGGGTTAAAAGGGGAAACACCCAAAATGGGGGGCCCCCAGGATTTTGGGGCCGAGGGTAACCCCCCGGGGTTGGCAAGGTTTGTAGAACCCATAGTGGTAGAACTGAAGTCCCATGCAGAGCCAGTAAGAATAAAACAATATGATGTGCCAAAAAAACCCTGAGGGAATACAGAAACATTTGGAGGATTAAAAAAGTATGGCATAATCCGAGAGTGCGTTCCCCATGGAAAAACCCCTTTTCTTCCGGGGTTTTAAAGCCCAAACCCAATAAAATGTTCCAGTCCAAGACTTGAGACCCGGGGAAATGAAGCCAGGGTGACTCTGAAACCCCTGGTGGTACCAAATCCATATGTTTTGATGGGCCCTATTTCATCCACTGCCACACATTTTACTGTTCTGGACTTGAAGGATGCATTTTTCTGATCCGGTAGCCCCCAGAGCCAGGAGATATTCGCCTTTCAGGTGGAGGACCCCATGCGGGCGGAAAACCCAGATGTGCTGGACGAGGCTGGTGCAGGGGTGGAAAAATTCTCCAACGATTTTCGGAACGGCTTTGGGAAAATTTAAAAAAATTTAGATCAGAACCTGGGAGGCGAGTTCTACTCCAGTATGTAGATTTATTGCTGGCAGCCGTCGACGAAGAAGAGTGTAAAAGAGGCAACACAGGAACTGTTACAATTATTGTGGGAAGCTGGTTACAAAGTGTCCAGGAAAAAAAGGTCAATTGGGGTCAAGCCGAAGGGGCATTCCGGGGTATCGGGTGGGGTCAGGGAAAAAGAGTGCTAGGTCAGGAAAGGAAGGAAGCCGTGTGTGCTCTACCCGAGCCCCGAAATCGGAAGATGGTGCGAGAGTTCCTGGGCGCAGCTGGATTTGTAGAACCTTTGGGTTCCCAACTTCGCGGTAATGAGTAAGCCCTTGTATGAAGCCACAAGAGGCCCCAGAAGTCAGAATTCATATGGGGAAAGGGGAAAAAAGGAGGGCATGGGAAAGATCAAGAAAAACGTTAATGGAAGCCCCAGCGTTAGAATTACCAGATGTGACAAAAGAATTTTTCCTCTATGTCGATGAAAGAAGTGGAATTGCTGTACAGTGTTAACGCAAAAGTTGGGGTCATGGCAAGACCGGTGGGCCCATTTGTCCAAACAACTGGATCCAGTGGCTAGAGGATGGCCAGGATGCCTGAGAGCAGGGGGCAGCGACTGTGCTGCTTTAAAAAAAAAACGGACAAGCTAGCTCTGGGGGGAAAAAAGGGGTAAAATCCCACATTCCCGTGCAAGCCTTGTGGATAAAGGAAACTATTGATTCACCAACAGTCGGATGGCCAAATATCAGGGGATGTTGTATGAAAAACCCAGGGTTAGATTAGAATTGTGCACCACTCTGAACCCGGCTACATTACTTCCAGTTGCCAAAGAAGGAACCCCTAAAATTGCCTTCAGACAAAGGGGGCGAGGAAAAAAAAGCCAGCCAGACTTACGGGGTGTTCCCTGCCTGATCCAGATGTCACTTATTTCACAGATGGGAGTAGCTATGTGAGGGATGGGAAAGGGAAAAGCGGGCTATGCCGTTGTGACAGAGGAAAAGGTGGTGGAGGCTAAAACATTGCCTGTGGGTACCTCAGCGCAGAAGGCTGAACTTTTGCCTTAATCAGAGCCTTGGAATTAGCTGAGGGATTGACGGTGAACATATATACAGATTCCAAGTATGCTTTTACCACCTTACATGCACATGGAGCATTGTACAAGGAAAAAGGATTAAAAACAATTCTGCCTGCCAGGAGCTGAAATAGGAAGAGAAATAGAGCAATTGTTGGAGGCAGTATGGGGGTCCTTGAAAAGTTGCAGTTATACATTGTAGGGGACATCAAAGAGGACGGGATCCAGGATACTTGGAAAAACGAAGGGCAGATATGGCAGCCAAAAGTGCAGCAGAGCAAGGATTGGGAAAAGAAGACCTAATGATGCCGTTGTTCCAAATTTCTTTAACCGAAAAGAATCCCAAGATACACAAGGCAAGAGGATGAAAGAGCAGAATGGGGGTTAAAAACAAAAAAGGATGAGGATGGATGGTGGGTGTTGTCAATGGGAGGCGGATGTGCCCCGTTTTATGGGATGGCCAATTGTACTGAAGGCACATGAAGCAACACATTTAGGTAAAACAGCATTAACACAATTGTTCAGAAGGATGTGTTTATAGATAGAGTGAATCAAAATCCAGCACAACTTCCCTACGATGCAGATTTGTGCGCAAAACAACCCACGGCAGGGGCCAAAATTGGAAGAAGGGATACAATACCCGGGGTTTGACCCCTTTAGTCCCTAGTAGTGGACTTTTAGAAATGCCCAAGTGGGGGAATCGGAACATGCTGGTGATGGGTGTGTACGCATACAGGCTGGGAGAGGCATACCCCACCAGGACGGAAAAAGCAAAGGAAGTGGTGGGGGTTGCTGGGGATATAATACCTAAAAAAATATTACCCCTCCATATCGGATCTTAATGGCCCAAGTTTTGTTCATGCAGTAATTAAAAAATTGGCAGAAATCCTCAAATTAGTGGGAAAAAATTTAAATGTGAATCCACCCCAAAGCTCCGGGAAAATGGAAAAGGGTGAATAGAACACTGAAGACGCATTTAGCCAAATTTCCCGGAAAACCAAAAAATGAAGTGGTTGGATGTGCTCCCTATAGCCCTTTTTAGAGTCAGGTGTACCCCAAAAAGGACAACTGGATTAACACCCTTTGAATTGTTGTACGGGAGGCCCCCAAAGGGTTTTGGGGAGGGCTGAGGTGAGATGTTAGAGAGCTAGGGAATGTGGCTCTTGAGGAAGAGGTACAGGCATTGGGAAGGGCATTGGACAAGATACAAACACGAGCTTTAGAGGGGGGGCCAGTACCTTTCCTCACCCCGGGCTCATTCCTTCCAGCCAGGGGATGAGGTTTGGATAAAGGATTGGAAGGGTGAGCCCTTGTCCCCTGGGTGGAGGGGACCTTATCAGGTGCTATTGGTAACCCCCACAGCTGTGAAAGTGGCGGGATTGAAACCCTGGGGTACATTATACTAGAGTAAAGAGGGCATTTAATGATTGGACTGGGAATTTCATCACAAGATGACCCTTTGAAGCTGAGGCTAACTAGATGAAAAAGGGGGGGGAGAAAAATCCCGGGGGAGATATACAACTGGGACTCCGGAGGCTGCCAGGCAACGTCCCCTCAGACCCAGCAACTTTCTGAGGAATTAAGATCGGGGTAATCCCGTTGCGATTTGTTTTTGGCCATTCAATCGCTCAACACCTTTTTGGAAACCCCCCCAAAGAGAGAGATAGACATCGTGGGATGCAGGTTGTAGAGCTTATACTGTTGATAACAGGCATTTGCATTGGAGTCTTAGGCTATCTGTACTGGTATAGACAATATTTCTGTGGGGTAAGTCAGTTTGAAACCCTTCCTAATACAAATGGGGAAACGGATGCCCAAAAATGGGAGTTTGGATGGTGCTCTGGCACAAGCCAACTGGTTCAGGAGGCATGCTGAAAAATTTTTAGCAACACGGAACAGCCGTGACATTGGTATATGAGCATCCTCAGACGGTAGCTGAATTTGGGTTTATGCCTTCCCTAATTTCTGAACCAGGGGTAATTTGGGGGGGCCCGCAATCGGCGCTTAGGGATAAGCCAAATATGTTCATGACGGTGGATGGGGGGGATGAATCAGACTTCATTTCGCCACTTAAAGTTTTACACATATCCCCCTGGAATGTGTTTTTGTTGTCATCATAGTGGGAGCTGGAATCAAAAATGGAAGGGATACATAGAACATTCCTCATTTTTTACCAAATTAGGTGACTATCCGGCATGTAGTAAAAGGTTCTATTTATATGGAACATATAACAATTCTTATCAGTAAGCCACCCGTTAAATGAAACAAGCTGGGAGGAATTGTATCCAGAGATTCCCCTTTTTTCCCCCCACTTCCCAAGTTAGGAAGTATCTGTGCGGGGCTCATGGCACAATTTAAACCCGGTTTTTTATTTTAACGGATGGGCTACTAACTATCATCCAGGGGCCCATCAGTGTATAGGGATTGGGTATATGACATTGCCGAAAGTATCTGGTCCAATAACTCCGAGACAGGTATTGAGAGGAAGACGGGACCTTCAAGCATTCCCCCCAAAAATCAGAGAAAAAACTACATGGCAGGGCCGATGGGGGAACAGTGGAAAATTTGGTTATAATTGGTCCGCAATTGTTGACTGATGCATTCAGCCGAGGTGCAGGGGGTCTCATCACAGGGTTCCTCACTTTGGGGGGATACCCAGGAATTTTTGGGACCGGGAAAAAAAGAGGAGCAATGGGGTTGACTTGTAGACTGGAGAAAACGATTTGCAACTGGAAGAATAGTGCGAGCATTACAACATGAGTGGGGAAATTTAATCAGTTACTGATGCAGCATCGAATGGCTTTAGATTACCTCCTAAACAAGGAGGGGGAAAAGGGTCTGTACGATGATTAAAGGTGGATGTAAGGTTACCTTCCACACCTTTAAAAGACTATAGAGGATGAAATTCAACACCTACAGGAAAAAGATTCAAAATAACGAAAAAGGTATTACAAACCCCTGGGAATGGGTGATTCTTGGCTTCCCGACTTGGCTTGCATAAAGGCATTATTCATTGGAGAATCTATCTGCTTTTAGGGGGAATATTGGTAGCAATCTGTCTCACGTGTGTAATAAAATGTGTGCGTGCCCCTTTTCTCTCCAAAGCGATGGGGGGAAGAGCTGCTCGCTATGCTATAATAGCCAAAAAAAAGTGCATGCTTAAAAATTTCAAAGTTTGAATTTTGCATGAAGGGGGGGGAAAGAAGGAGAAAAAGGCTAGAATGCTGGGATTGACAGTCAGTGAAAATATTAACTTCCTCTTTGCAAAGGCTGCAAGCTATAGAAAATAGGTGTGAATTGCCTTTTTCTCCCTTTGTTCTCCCTCCAGTAAGTGGGAAAATGCTAATTGAGCTCTCTACAAAAGTAACCTTGAGAGCCGTCCAAAAGGCTCGCCTCAGCCGTCCAAGGGGCTCGCTTTGTACTTTATCTGCTGAGAAAACTTAGGGAGGATTACTAAATCAAAAGCAATAATTTGTATCACTCTCTGAACTAACTCATTGTTTCCTTCTATATACGTGTATGCTAAATCAGTGATGTAATGGGAAAGTTAACCAAAAATCTTCTTTTCTGTGATAGGCTGGCTAAAATGAATAATTAATTGCTGACATAGAGAACTAAAAGGGATATAATGATGCTGCCTTAATTAATTGGCACACAATTCTCGAATATTTGTCGTCCTTGCCCCAAGTGATTGTTAAACAATAAAGGCTTTTATTTTTCCCTGGAAACCTGGTCTTCGTCTCTTTCCTGGCCACTACACAAACACTTATTGAAGCTTATTAGGCTGCTATATTTCTAGTCCCCATGAGATTTTCTCTCTATGATTGCAACCTATCCCAAAATGTGCAATGAGAAAAGTTAGTGGAAAATTACTGTGACACCTGACACTTGCTCAGCACAAATCAACTTTAGTATTAATATTCTTGTTAACTTTAAATTTTATCTCCCATGTTCTCCTTCTGCTAGCCCCTTTCTTTCCCGGCCTGAATTTGCCTTGAAAGGATGAACTTTGATGCTGTTGCTTTGAAAATAAGAAAAGTGAAAACAGAAATGAAATTAAAAAGCATTCCATCTGCTCAGGAGTATTCATTCTCAAATGTTGTGTCAGTATTTTTCTTGGGTAGTTTTTACAATGCCATTTTAAAAAGGCCATATCTTTGGGAAAAAGATGAAGAAGCCTGGTTTCAATTGTCATTACTGTCATCCTCCCCCCTCGCCATCATAGTCCATTACTTAGGATCTGGGGAAATACTGTATTTATGTCAGTGAATGGCAGGTGGGAGATGTCAGCGTGTTCTGTACGCTGACACACTTCACCGTACTTACAAACCAGACTTTAGGCTGTTTTCCTGTGGGGATAGAATTGCTTGCCTATTTACATCCATGCAAAGTATTTTGCTTACCACGTCTGTGTGAAGTAGCTCTAAAGACAGAGTAAGGCTTAGGCCTGTGAGCCACCTCTTGCATGAGTTGTTTTCCCTTGGAATCCGCTGGTTGAACTGCAGATTTTGCTACCTTGTACACCACAGGCACTTTCTAGGAAAGAGGCTGGCAGAGGAGGGACCAGCAGCGGATGTCAGGAAACCTGGACAACTGGAAGTTTATGAACAGGACTTGGTTTTGTTTCTCTTGTTAAACAACAGCAGCATCAGCATTCTGCAACAACTTCAGCAAATTCAAGGACAAACATTTGCTGCTCAAGAATGTATCACTTCTATTATTCACAGACCTCTATCACTGACCTGCCAAAATTACTGGATTTATACTGATATCTTGCTTCAGGACTTGATGAGAGCTGTACTCAAGCATTTCCTGGCTACCTGACTGAGGAGATAAGGAGTAGACTGGGGGTGCTGAGGTGAAGCACCCATTGGATCTCGGTACGCACATTCTTGTTCTTGGTTTGTTAATGGTGCTGCCTGCTCCTTGAGTATCTAACACACCCAACCTCTCCCTGCTTGGACTCCTCATCCTGCACCCATTTGCTGGAATCCCACAAAGGCCTGTATCCTGAAGCCACTTACTTCCTCATAGCAGAAAATTTGCAGCTTGCATATCAGCTCCAACCTTATTGTTTGATTTCATTGATGCCACTTATTGAGTGCCTAAGGTCAAATTAGACATGGATATATAGATAAATATAATTAGATATTACTAGTGAAAAATTAAGCGGAGTTGGTGGAAGCTTGACCAGATAATTATGGTTAAGACTAGAGTCCAGGCAATTCAGGCTGAGAAAAGGTATGCACAGACAAATGAAATTCCTAGGAGTCTGACCCAAAAGTCAATCCTTGATTACTGTGTTCCCTTAGACATTAGTGTACAGCATGAGAACAATAACCTCAGAGACAATCCAGCTACAAGCACTTTAATGAACCTTGACAATGAAATCATAAGTAATGAAGAGGATCAGCAGAATCCTGTAAAATTGGATTACCAAAATGAGAAGACAATTGGTAACTGGTCTTTGGACTCAGGGCTCTTGGCCAGGACTCCAGTGGATATATCTCCTAGGCATTTGTACTCCACAACCCCTGATACCAGTGGCAATATGATGGAGAAATCTACAGGGAAATTTCACAGGCTTGATAGTGGACGTGTTTGAATTCTCTATGGCCACTTGAGAGATCAATGCTTTCTTTCAGCACAAACCAATCAACATTTTTTTGATAAATTGCATGCTATACAACAAGAGATTTCTGGACTTAAGGTAACACTGTGAACTATTGTTGCTTTGATAGAATTGGGAATTTTAAAAGCAGAATCCCCAACAAATTCCCCAGACAGAGACTTGGCAGATCTCCAGGCAATTGGCCTAAAGTCTCCGACAGATATAAGAGTAAATGATGATTGCTCTCTTATTAATAATACAAGCCCTCTGGAGCACTTAGAAGAAATCATGCTTGATTGGTCAACAAATTCTGAGATGATACTAGAGATTCCAGCTGAAGATGGTGCTGTAAAAAGTGGCTTGGAGGATTTCAATCTAACTTTTTCAAATCCGGACTTATTAGCTCTAGATGAATGGCATGATGACACTTTAGAAGATGGTAATTTTCAGTCCCCACCTACATCTGTAGGAACAGTAGGTGAAAATGCTCTGCAGGTGAATAATTATCAATTACAACTATCAGATCAAGTAGGCTCTGGCTCCAGTAAGCCCATACCTGCAGAAATATCACTGTCTAACATTGAGCATTATGTCACCATTTTTAATTGGTCACTAAGGAGACCAAATAATGTATGGCTCACCTCTTAAAGTGTTAAAGGCTGTTCTAGATGTATTGAGGGCTGCATGAAATTACTCTGTAGATATAAAATGCTCTTGTGTGTGTCTCCCACAGGCATTTCCTTTTTCTTCCAGCTGATTGTGTGTGCACGCATAGCAACCTGGCTGCTATTTCAAGTGTTTCTACATGTGAAAGAGCTTGCACAGATATTCATTTCCTGAACAAGTTAGAAACTATCGTTGTCTAGAGACTTTTGGAGAGCCTAATAACAATTTTATCCATTATGTTAAAATGCTCCAAGCTAACAATCCTGAGCCTTGAATCACAGCTGTATAACAACTGTATTACAAAGGAATTTCTTTCATCTGCTTCACTGAATTTAAGCTGCCAAAACTGATAGCTTTCAAGTGCAGATTTTTCTTGAGTTTACAACAATCTGAAAATGTTCAGGGCTTCTTTCAAAGTTTCACTCTTGTGAATTGTTGCATATTTCTAATACAGTGTGCAGAACTGCAGTCTTAAAATCTACTGTTTTGTTTCTTTTGATTAATTACTGAAAAGAAGAAATTTTTACTGTCTTCTCCAATTCTTCCCGAAGTTGCCAGTCAGACTTAACTCAGAAGGAGACTGGAAAGACTGCATCATGCAGTTTGAAATAAATAGTGCAGGCTTTCTATAAAAAAAATTGCTTTAGGCTTGGTGAAGATGCATGTCCATTCCTGTAGTAGTTCCCATTTTGTTCTGTTGGTTTAGTGAAGATTGCCTGATGTGAGATGACATTCCAATATGACTGCCTGAGGGCCAAGAAGTAGCAGAAGTCAAGGTAACTTCAAGAAGCTTCTCTGTTCAGCAGTAGGTATCGACAACACAATATAGCACCATGAGGTCCTTATACAAATTAACACCCACTAACCAGGTACATCTAGATCAAAGGGAAAAACCATAGCCACCTAAGGAGATTTTTTAAAAAAAAAACTCTATTAAGATTTTCCCACAGTTATGCTTTGAACAGTTTTTGAACTGGAACATCTGGAATTCTGGATATCATAATTTGCTTCAATAGTATGCTAACTTGCTTGAGAATTTTCTATCTTGAATTCAAAAAAATAAATTTTGTGAGTATAATTTGGGGTCTGGTGTTCATCTGAACAGACAGGCTACTAACAATTAATTTTATTCTTGCAAACACTGGACATCAAAGAGCTGCTTTCTTACCAAAGCTTACATTTCCAAACTTAGGCAAGCTTTTACAGCCCTTAATTTCCAAACCATGCCTACAGCCCATGATTGCTGGCAGATATTCTAATACCTTTCTGATGCTCCCTTTGTGTATTTATAGGGTTCCAGAGGTTCTTTTTTTTCCTTTCCTCTTTATATTCTGAACCAAGAACTAAATTTTAGGGCTCTGTCTTGTCTTGCCTATACTCTAAGATAGCTTTAGAAATATTTCCATACATTATCAAAACTCAGACCAAGATATAGTGCCCTGTCTAAAGCATCCCAGTGCATTTGTGGCAGGTTTAGAATTTGGCCGTACCAGCTGATAAATGTATACATGTCCAAAGGTCAGTGCTCAGTGGCACCCATCTCTTTTGCAGGAATGGCAATGTAATTATTTCACAGTGGCATGTGTAGCTCCTATTAAAAATGAAAAATCCTTTCTTTAATTTTGAGAGGGAAGGGTAGTTTTTGTTGGAGAGAAGAGAAAATTCTGCCACAACAGGATTAAGTTTGATTTTTTTAGCTTGTTTTAGGAAAGGAGTGGGGAGAAAACCCATCTCCAAATTGCCTCTGAGATTTAAGGCATTTATCTAATAGTTTTAAATCTCAACATGTTGTGAACATCTCTCTATTAATTCTCAAGGCTTCTCTCAAAAGACATATTGAGGCTAATGGTGGGAAAATGTTTCCAGTGTTACTTCATGAAACACCCACAAGGAAGAAAAATGCTTGATCAGGAAGAACAGGCAGAGACTGAGTATTTTGGTTTTTCCAAAAAGAACATTTTGTCATCCTAACTCAGACCTTCAGAGTCTCTCTGATAATTTGATATTTAAATTTGATTAGCTGTACTGCCCAGAGTTATTCGGGAGGATCATTTTCCATCTTTACAGATCATTCAGTTTACACAGCTCCGGAGGATGACTGCCCAGTTTGGATACTCAAATAAAACAGGGAGAATAAAGCTAAATTGTAAGTCATACTTGAGGAAGTTTTGTCATTTGTTGTTAACTCACATTAAGTCAACCTTGTCTTATGGTGATCCTATGGATGAGAGACCTCTAAGTAATTATGGGCAAAAGACCTCCAAACTGCCTGGCTCAAGTCTTGCAGATTCAGGGATGTGTCTTTCTTGATTAGGTCTATCCATCTGTAAGGTAGTTTTCCTCTTTTCTTACTGCCTTATGAAGCATTATTGTCTTTTCTACTGAGTCGTGTGTTTTCATAATCTGTCCAAAGTATGATAGCCTCAATTTAATCATCTTTGCTTCCACAGAGAGTTCAGGCTTTATTTGCTCTTCATTTGTCTTTTTAGTAGTCCATTTCAAATGATGTGATTTTCTTCCTATCAGCTTTCTTCACTGTTCAGCTTTCACAACCATACATGGAAATTGGAAATACAATGGCATAGCATGGGTGCTCCTAATACCCCACAAATAAATGTTGTGTATGCCACATAGACAATATGTTAAGTCAGACCATTCCAAACATCTCCTGTAGATTTAACAAAAATTCATCTAGCTGTTGAAGCATGATGTGGTCATAAACAAACACTTTTATTTATGTAGCTGCAACTAAATTTCAAAGGAGCAATTTTTTTGAGCTTAACTCATTAAAATCTTTTAAATGGTATGCCATGCTATACTGTATGGCTGAACCACCTCATTTTATGTATATGTCATATAACTTATATTTTAAGTCAGGCTATCCCAAAGATATCTCCAAATCTGGGGATGGTAATTGAGTCGCCCGCCCACCCATACATTGAATTTTTTATTCATGCCACAAAGCGTATATATAATCAGATGATTTCAACCTACCCTCAACATTTGGTGAAAATCTATCCCACTCTTGTTGTTTGAAGATAACAGCAAGTCCTGCATTTGTTCTCATTGCTGTCTTGTCCACTAGGGATAAAATGGCTCAGAGAGAGAAAGAGATTAGGAACTTGACCTTTCTTTTCCTGGTTACTTCCTCTGTCTGCCACCTATTGTAAGGCATTATGGCCAGATTACATTATCTGGTACAGTTAGGTTATTCAAATGACTGCCCTTTGTTGTACAAAAAGAACTAATCAAGGCTAAGCACTCTGTCTTTCTTTTTTTTAAAAAAAATTCTGGCCTCTGCTATGTGCTCCTTCTCTCTTTTCATGAAAGAGGACTGCTTTAAAAAAGTGAGGATTAGCCTGTTCTATCTAAAGAATGGGTGTCTTTAATAAATATTCCCCCCTTTGAAGATCCTAATACCTATTTTCTGCCTCCACCTGGTTCTTGCAAAATCATATTCCTAAAGTGGGTTCTTCAATTGTTGCTGGAGAAAAGACTGTAACAGGCCTCTCTTTCCAATTAAAATCTCTCTGCATCCAATCTATCAAGTAATTTTCACACGGTGCAATTTTTAAAGAGACAAATAGAAATTTGATTTTATCTGTAGAGATTTGAGGTGATATGCTAACATGAAACTAATATGGCGAGGATAGAATCTCTGTATACTTATCAATATTGTATATACTGTCTTAGAAAATTCAACATTATTGTGACTTGATTTAGTAATTAGTCATATATGTGGAGCCAGAGTGGTATAGTAGTTTGAGTATTGGTCTAGAATTCTGGGAGACCAGAGTTTAAATCCCCACTCAGCTATGGAAACCAACTGGGTGGCTGCACACTCTCAGCTTCAGAGTAAGGCAGAGGCAAACCCTCTCTGAACAAATCTTGCCAAGAAGATCCTATGACAGGTTTGCCTTTGGGTCAACATAAGTCAGAAATGACTTGAGGAGGGCAAATGTCATCCCCATCTTCAAGAAGGGGAAAAAAGAGGACTCTAATAATTATCGCCCAGTCAGCCTGACATGAATTCCAGGAAAGATTCTAGAGCAGATCATTAAACAGTCAGTTTGTAATTACTTAGAAAGCAATGCCATAATGGTACCACTCAATTCTGCATTGTTTAGGTGTCATTTGGAATACTGTGTCCAGTTCTGGGTACCTCAGTTCAAGAAGGATGTTGACAAGCTGGAACATGTCCAGAGGAGGGTGACCAAAATGGTGAAGGGTCTGGAAGCCATGCCCTATGAAGAACGGTTTAGGGAGCTGGGTATGTTTATTCTGCAGAAGAGAAGGTTAAGAGGAGACATGATAGCCATGTTTAAATATTTCAAGGAATGTCATGCCAAGGAGGGAGCGGGCTTGTTCTCTGCCACTCCAGAGACTAGGACAAGGAGCAATGGATTCAAAGTGCAGGAAAGGAGATTTCACTTCAACCTCAGGAAGAACTTCCTGATGGTCAGAGCTGTCCAGCAGTGGAATATGCTGCCTTGGAGTGTGGTAGAGTCTCCTTTGAAGGTTTTTAAGGAGAGGCTGAATGGCCATCTGTTGGGAATGCTTTGATGTGTGTTCCTGCATAGCAGGGGGTCGGACTGGATGGCCCCTGTGGTCTCTTCCAACTCTATGATTCTAAGGCACACATTGTTAACATGCCATAGACCCCCACTTGGTGATATGATTGGCAGTGATTTTCCTTATAACCAAGCAATTAGCTGACAAAACTGATGGAAGTAAGATAGCTTCTCACCCTTACCCTTCTTTCTATGTATTTTGCTCCTCATCACCCTGTGCCTCCTATCCTCCAAGCCAACCAATTGTACGTGTATGGGATCTTCCTGCAAAAATGAAACTCTGTGGCTTCACCTTGGAAGTTCCATTTTTTTGGGGGGAGGGGATTGTTACCATGCCATACACCCCTACTTCATGGTATGATTGACAATGAATAATATTTACTTGGCCTAGGATATAAATTATACAGTGCTATGGCTGAGAGGCCATGCTAGCTAAGAGGACTGGCTGAACTTGTTTGAAAGTAGGTCAGATGAGTTTTGTAATTATCGGTGACTTAAACTTTGATATATTGATGTAATATTTATTTTTATGTATATTTGGAATATTCATGGGAAACAGTTTACATTTGATATATGGAATAAAATGTATATATAAAAAAAGAAAGTAGGTCAGATGGGGCTTCAGGGCATGGCTAGGTCATAGTCAATGAAGCTCCAGTATTAATGTGCTTGCCAATGTCCCCTCAATGACCCAACCTTCAGAAACAATAGCACCTGAAACTGCATCAACTGTGCAACTGATTGTCTTCAACATGCTTCCTCTTCCCATCAGAATTCTCCTTTGTTTCCTTACATGTCTGGCCATTAAGGAGCTATTATGATTCCATCAGGGCTTTGTCACTTAGTGCTAAAGACATTGGCCTGTTCTGGACCCTATTGTCTGTTTTGCCAGAGAGCCATTAGCATCTTCCCCCTCTGGGTGGAAACAGAGTATTTAAACCCTGAATCTGAACCAGACAACTTGTAGTACTCTAGACATAGGCTGTCACTCTGCTGCTCCAATTCTCATTCCTGTACTACCCTGAGACCCTTAGTCTGAGCCACATTGCTTCATCTCTTCTCTGTAGGATAGGAAATATCACCCACTTTGCCCTAACTTCTAATTATCCAATTTTTCACTTTTTTCCTTCAGTTAGCCTTGTGTGGTTGTGAGACTGATTGGATCTTGTATGTGAGTGTGATATTCCCCCAATAAAACAAAATATACTTTCAATCTCCAACTGGTGTCCCTGTATTAGTAACAGTATACATAGGTGTAAAAGATCCTGTACAGTTATCCCCCCTTGCAGGTCTCTCTTTTGAGCTAATAATTCCCCACTGTTTCATAGAGGCACTGTTATTGAGGGTGGACCTTTGACTCATCCACCTTTTGGGTGGCATCATCATCAACAACAGCAACAAGAATAACAACAACATAGATTTTGGACATAAAAATAGACAACCACTACTCCAATTCATCTATGTCAAGGGTAAGGAAAGTGCAGCCCATGGTGCATGTGTGGCCCTAGAATCTCATCCCCCAAAGTCCCTTGGTGACTTCTAATGGCTCCCAACCTGTCCATTTTCTAAAAAAAAGGAAAAAAGTCAATTTTCAGGTGATTTTTGCCTGCAAACTGGACAAAGTGTCCCCAAACTATCTGAAAATTGAGCAGTTTAGGTTACCTACCCTCACAGAACCAACAAAAAAACCAAAAACCAAAAAAAAAAAAAAAGTGAGAGTTCAGACTGGCTACAGTGGAGACCAGAAGTGTCCTAATACCACTTTGGATTCATCCAAATGCCATAGGTGCAACCTGCTCAGGGAGTGCAATCATGATATAGGAAGTCAAGGGAGTGAAAATTGTCCTCAACCCCACAGAGTTGCCCACACATATATTTACATCTTGCTATTACTGATGCTCTTGCACACAAAAGACTGCATTTTCATGTATCTGTACCATTCAGCTCACACTTGAGTATGAAGGGACTTTTGTTTAGTTAAATAAAGCAGTCAGTTCACCTTGCATTTTACAGGCTAATATATTTAAAAGAGTTCTTGTTTCAAAGAGCTTACAGTCTAATTTTAGACAAGCTGCAAAAAATCTGTACGATGAAGAAAAGACAAAGGAGGGAGATTAAAAAATGAGACAACAGGAAAACGAAAGTGCAGACTGAGGATGTATGGGACGTTCATAGCAAATACAACTGCACATGCTTATGCTTTGTTTTTGTGGGAATTAAGTTTAAAGGATGAAGCCAAGGAAGAGGACTTCAGCATGGAAGCTAGGAGTGTGGGGCCAGGATGGGAAAGAGCCTCTGCTAAATATGGTTGAAGGTGGTTGATCTATCCCCTATCTGATGACCAAGCCAATCTGATTTTGCTTTTTCAGATTGTGGCTCTTTAAATTTCTTCCCTTTTTAATTCAACTATATATATGATTGTGATAAATACTTTCAGCAATGTTGACTGCAGTAGCGTATAACTTTATTATTTGTCAATTTAATCAGCTTATGTTGAAATGTACTTGAGAAATTAGGCAACACTTAGGCCTTTTCTGCAGCTTACCTTATTCTGGAGACATCTGGTGCGGGTCCTGGCATTGTCACTGTCAGCAGGACAGCATGACAGAAGTGCTTCCCTTCATGCCAGCTGCCTCCAAGAATGGAGGAAGCATAATGGCATTGCCTCTTCCTTCTGCAGTGCAGCCAGGTACTATCCCAGGCTACACTGGGTCAGGCAGCACAGCCATTTTGCTGCCAGGACCTTCACATGCCAGGTAAGTGCAGGCAGATGGCAGGAGGGCTGTGCGATTGCCAGTCACTGATTATGAAACCCATCAATGATTTGTGGTGTGATCGTGCCGCCTAGATCATCCCAGCCCTGTCTTCCTCTTGTCCCCATGGCAGGTTGGGTGCGTTGTGCGGAAATGGCTAATGATTCAGATCTGTACTATTATTTTAAAAGGATTAACATCATTTTAAACAAAACCTTCCAAAATAAGAATAATATACTTCATGCAGAACTGTTGTCTGGGTCCTGTCCTTCTCCCATCCCCAGTGCAGGACAGCAACGTCCTGTGTGAAGGGCCATAGAAAGTCCTTCTCAGTCCTTAGTTCTCTCACACATTTTGGGATAGGAGATTGTATTGTCCTCTGTTTTTGTGGAGAAATATGGAGAGAAAAAGATGGCACTATGTGCATTTTCTCTGAATAGGTGGCCATTTAAGTGATCTTATGGACAAATGTTGTGAATAAATATTGGGCTATTATATATGTCGCAGTAATTCATTCATGGCCACACGCAATAAATCTGTGTATGGAACATTGGTTACCAATGGGCCAGAGGAGACATGATCCTTACAGGTGGAGTCACATGGAACCTGTCCACTCACTCATCACCCAGCATAGGAAAACTTCTGGCAAATGACCTTATATTACCTATGCAAACAGGGCTGGGGCACTGAATCCACACAACCACACAAAAGCTCCCCTTTGAATCCACATTTCCCTGTTTTAACAACAAACTAAATTCCACTGAAAAGGGAAACTCAATATCAACTCAATATCAACACACATATCATCCACTTCTTTGTTTCCTCTATTACTGCTGCTCCTTGCTTGAGTGAAGAAAGGATGGAGGGCTCCATGCTTTCTTCCTACTCTTAACCACCTGAAAAAGAGAATAAAAAGAAGCAATCTATGCAGGCCCATATATTATTTGCAGAATCCTATGGTGTGCAAACACCTTGAAGACAGGCATTTTCCCAAAAATAATCCACTAATGCCTCTGTTTAGGAAGCAGAAAAGGCATTCTTTACTACAGTTGCATAGGGATGGGGGGCGATGGGGATGGTGCACCCCAGGTGGCAATTTTTGGGGGGCACCACAGCTTGCCTTCCCCAACATGCCATAGCCTTGCCCATCCATTGTAGCCATGTCCCATCCCTTGTAGCCATGCTCCACATGCACCATAGCTTCACCCCTGCATGCTATAGCCATGCCCTCATGCACTGTAGCCGCTCCCCAATGCCACCATGGCCCCATCCCCACCCATCCACCCACCCACCCTCCATGCACTCCAAGCTCTGCCACTGCTTTACTAATATCCTATATAGCTCCTCCTTGGTTGACAGGACTATGCATGGGGAATGTTCCAAACATGTACAACTGTACAAGCTCAGTATTCACCCAGGAAGCCAGGAGAATCCCAGTACATATCAAGAAAATGACCAGGAAGTGTTGAAAATGATAACTCGCTGGGAACAAGGTCACAGCACTCTGTTCACATAATATAGAGTTTTCTGAGATGTGGAATGTTAGAGTTCAAAAGTAGGAAGGCTATGGATTATTAAAATGAAGGAGGTAGAATTATTTTTTAAATATAACCTTTAAAAAATGACCGCTACTTTAAATGTCCATGCGGAATAGAACAATGTTACCTGAAAGGCAGAGCTTCCCCTGAGAATATTTATACTGCCTTCTTTGTACAGATTAAAATATTTTGCCCTTTAATATACCAGAGATTATCTAGAGACTTAAAGTGTCCCTTAAGATTTTGGAATAATGGTGGTTTAACAAATCCACCTCAGCATCTCATTACAAAAAAACCAAAAACATTTTTATGTTTACTCCACTCTGAGTCTTAGATTTGAAAACTATAAACTGACATTAAATCTGTTGCACATTATCCAAGAATCCATTACAGGGATCCCCAGAGACTCAAAATGTCGTCTTTTCTTTTAATGTGAAGCTTTCTGCCTAACATCTGAAACATCAGAGCCTTTTTACTTATCAGTCCAAATGAGTTGTTTAACAGTTTGCTTGTTGCTCTTCTAGGTTTAATACCTAATTATTTATGGCTTGTCTTGAAATGTGTTTTGTTAGCCAAAACCAATTATCACACAGAATGATTCTGTTTTGACCTAGTATTGCACAAGGAAAGTAATACTAGGTTCTAAGATGTTGTTCCATTGTTCCATTTGCACAAGCAATTTTGCAGGGTCTTCTATGGAATCCTATAAATGTAAAAGCAATAAGCCATAATATACAAAATGTATGAAGTTCAAATAAGTTAGACCTAGAACGATCCCTTGCCCCCCCCACCTCTGTTACCTGAAGAATGGTGGATGATGGCCCACAGCAAGACTTTTCATTAGCTGCACCAAAGTTTCAAAACTCCTTTCCAGGGGAGATCTATTGCATTTCCTGACTTTGAGACTTTTTTAGGTGGATGTATTAAGAAACAACCTATGCTCAGAGGGTTCCATGGCTGGTTGTTTGGGGTTTTACTTAATTTTTTATTATTCATTTATTCTAGTAAATCTAGGGATGCCATAACCCTAATTTGGATATCACCCCCCTCCCATAGATTCTCAGAATATCCCTTGGTTCCAGTTTGGACCACCATCTGGCCTGGAATGCAAGCTTTCATTTTTTTTAAAGTAAATCTCTATAGGACCCCTTATAGGTATTGAGAGATACAGAAAAATATGGAGGCACCATTCTGTGAAACTGCTCTGGAAGAAATAAATCTGACTCTGTCTTTCAGACATGAAGTAAGGGACAGTAAACTGTGCAGACAAATAATACAAGAGGCAATGGGAAACACTGCAAGGGCACAAGAAGAGGCAACACATGAGACATGGCAGGAAACCAGAAAGAAGGGTTTAAGTGGTACAAGTGGCAGCTTGTAAGAAGCAAGGTGGGGTACCCTGGTTTCTGGGGGTCCCATGGGGGACACCTCAATATGCTTCATGTAAGGAAGAGTAGGGAACTTAAAGGAGCACAAGCAGTGGCAATACGATAGGCGGGGTAACCTAGCGGGGTCTTTTTTACCCAGTTTTTACGGGGTCAGGCCAAGTAAAAAACCTGTCAAAGGTATCAAATAAATGATTTTATTGAATGAAAATCTCATGCACCAACACAATCACACACTCAGACAAGACCTATTAAGAAGCAAAAGTGGAAAAATTGGATAGAGGATTCAGAGAGGGATTGTAGATGGGGTGATACTGCACCTCTCCTGAAGTCCTTGGTCTGGGAAGCAGCAAGCAAAGTGTAACTCAGCAAAGAGACAGCTGAGGGGATCACTCAACCAACAGAGAAACAGTCTGCTAGCATGGCAGGGAGTTATCCAGAGAAATTCTCAAAAACTAGGACTACTTGTAAGGGAAAACATATCTCGAGGGCAAATCCTCTCCCGGGGAGAACAATAGGCACCGCAAAGGGAAGAAAGCTCCACAATGGCAACTCATTTTGCATGATGGTTTTATGATGTGCTGCCATTGTTTCAGGATCTTTGGTTGCAATGGGTTGTAGTGTAAATTTATGTAGATGGTCCTTGCCTTGGATGATTTTTCCAGAATCATAAGTGCTCAACTTGGGGAAAACACATTAATTCCCTCAAGTTGGGTCCTCTGTAGCTGAGGACTCTTTGTTGCACAGCTTGAGGTCTTCTTGGGCTACGTTTTTACTGTCCTGACCTAGTTCTTGATCATTCAACCATTTTTGCCTATGTGCTCATCTGAGCAACCTCTCTAGCATGGTAAATCACATTTGATATTAAAAATTGTAGACCCCAGAATAGGGCGTGCCAGTGGGGTAACAGGGGTGCATTGCAAGAGTACAAGGTGAGACTTGGGAGGCAATAGGAAGTGGAGTCAGTAGTTTGACCAGCATGTAGGAGGCAAAGGAAAGAGGCATTGCAAGGGTATGAGATGAAAGACTGGAGCAAGCACAAGGCAGGGGAATGAGCAATGTGAACTGAGCGCAGCTGTGTGTAAGAAGCAAAGGAGGGTTCCATTGTTAATGTGCAAAGTGAAACGTAGAGGAAGTAGGAAGGAAAGAGAGTGAGCAGTATGTCTGGTGGCATGTATGAAGCAGGGAAGAGGCAGTATGAAGGCAGGAAGGGAAGGGAAGGGAAGGGAAGGGAAGGGAAGGGAAGGGAAGGGAAGGGAAGGGAAGGGAAGGGAAGGGAAGGGAAGGGAAGGGAAGGGAAGGGGAAGGGAAGGGGGAGGGAATAGGAAAGAAAGGAGAAGAAGCAGTGCAAGAAGGAGAGTGCAGGAAGGAAGAGAGGGATGCATTGAGAGGGTGCAAGTAAAGGAAAGGCAGACTGAGTGGGAGAGAGGTATTGCAAAAGCATGAAGTGGGACAAGGAACCTGACCACTTGTTACCCTGCTTGCTTGGGGCTCCCTTAAGGGGATTCCCAAAAGCTATCAAAATTGTGGGGAAAATTAGCTTAGAGCACTGCTTTAGCTTTACGAGAGGCAGGGTAACTTAGCAGGATCTTGTAACCCAGTGTCTATGGGGTCAGGCCAAGCCAAGAACTAGGCAAGTTGTTCAGTTTAAATTTTTTATTAAACTCTCAGTAATTAAAGCAAACAACGACACACACACTCCCGCACTCATTCAAGAACTAATGAGGAAGAAAGTGAGGATAATTAATCAGGATTTTGAGAGGAATTCTGGGGGATACTCCATCTGATTCTGATGCCCAGAAAGCCAAAGTTGAAAACAAAAGATTGCAAGCGGTGAAACTCAGAACGGGGGGGGGGGCTGAGGCAAAACAGAGTGACTGCAATTCAGGAGAAAAATGTAAATGAACCCCCAAACAGATAAAAACATGGGGTTTTTATAGAAAAAATATACCTGGAGGGCTAGTTCTCTCCCGGGGAGAACAATAGCAAGGAGGGCTAGATCAAAGCCCTCAACAACAAACATCTCTGGCGGAATGTTTCTCGGTGCTTCGTGAATGACTCTGCCCGAGTGAGACAAAGGCACAGGTAGAGTGGAAATTGCCCTCACGTGGCAGGCTGATTGTGATTCTACTGAGCTGTCATACCAGTGTGAAGAGCGCTTTGTCTGTTTGATGGTCAGAATGTCTTGAGGGGTCCCTGGCTATGTGACAGGTTGAGTCACTTGGCTTGACCAAAGTTTTCCTAACTTCCGCCTTTCAGCCTTCCTGTCTACGTGCACTTACAGTGACCCTGTCAGACACATGGAATGATTTTTAATATTAGCCACATGGAGATATCAATTTGATGTGGTGAATTAATAAATTGTAGACCCTGGGAGAGAGCTATTAGCCATAGTAACATACTCTTAATGATGGAGTGCAAGAAGCAAGAGAGAGACACATTGTGAGAGAGTGAGATGAGGAAAGAGAGAGTGGTGCAGGTGGTGGTATGTACGAAGCAAAGGAGGGACACATTGCTAGGTCCTCCACATGGTATTGAACAAGTTCCAGCAGCCCTAGCCGGCATATCCAATAGCAAGGAACTGTGGTAATTGTAGCTCAATGGCTTCTTCAGGAACACACAGACCGACATCTGCATTGGGGTTACATAACATAAATTTCTGCCCTGTGGATTTACATACTGATTCTGTCCTTACGTTGAATGGCTATATTGCACAGCCTAATGTGAAATGAACACATAAAACAAATACAAAACAGAATCCTCAACCCAAGGAATACTATTACAAGTTTCAGCAGGGGTAGATAGATGCATATAGACTGAGAAAGTGCAATGGCACTGTATGAACAATTCCACTTCTGCAACCTTGAACCGAATTTGGATGGTGAATATGAGACAGAAATGTCCAGCTACATCCACAGGGGAACTTGCACATAGGTAAGATATCAAGAAGATTCTGGCCATGATTTCCACTCCTGATTTTTGAAATGGTGTTTGTTGCAGCACCTCGTTCACCCTCTTTTTATAAAAATACACCTTGCATAAAAATACACCTTGTTGGCAATGTCTTCAGAGTAACTATTTGTGCAAGCTAATGTAGATAATATCTGCATGGCTGCTTTAATTTTCACAAGAATGTCAGGTTTAATGGTGTTGTGGTGTCCATGAAAATCCAAGATACTCGCCTAGGGTCCAATGAAATCTGGATGGGACATATTGAAGGGACATTGTGATAAGTTAGTCGCCATATGTTTTCATTCTTGAACTTTCACATTCTGAAGAAGACTTTGGAGAAAGGCTTTTTCTAGCTATCCCCTTCCTTGATGATTAGTTATTCAAGTGATTTTAAAATTCTAAAGATGGAAAGGACCAGCTATTGCATAGCTTGTGGTTACTACTGAAATGTGAAGCAGTTAAGCTCCAACTGTAGAATGCTTACTGTTGTCTTTTCAGCTAAATGCTACAAGGCTCAATGTGCCAAATGCATTTACTTATGAGGTTAAACATTATTTTCAATATGCTTTGGAAGATCTCCCTTTAGGGCTTAATTTAAAGTGTACTGAAGACAGTGGATGGATTCCTGTTGGCTTCAACGGACATTAGGTTGGCCCCTCAGATGCTAAAATATTAGTGTTTCAAGACTCAAAGGGAATGGTAAATGCGCAAATAGTAGGGAGTGCCATAATGAGGAAACTGACTGAGAGAGGACACATGCAAGGTAGCTGAGTTTGAAGAACATATTTTATTACATGTTCAAGATTATGGCCACAGATGTGCATGTATGATTTTCTTTAGGGGGGAGAAATAGTACTATTGCTAATATTAAAAGTACATAACTTACATTTTCTTCAAGAATGGCTGTGCAATCAAGATACCCTGAATTTTTAATCTTAAGACTGTTGGGCTGGGAGTGGGGTGGCCAAGTAAGCAGTTTCCCACCCCCTTAACTTAGATGACCAAAACCTAAGACTGGGGGATGGGCCTTTGTGTAACAGTTGCAAAGTAGTTTGTGTATGTGTATGTGAGAGGGACAAGGTGGATTTCCTGCAGTTCCTCCTAAACATATAACATATACAGATAGCCAGAGCACCTAATTCTATATATAGTAATACTACAAATACTGATACATACATACAAATTTTAAGAGTGCCCAAAGAGCTGTGGATCAGATATATAGTCTTATTTTTATACATCATCCATTGAAAATAGTTAGGTACTAGAAAGTGCCTAGCTAGCTCAACTAGTGTTTCAATTATTAATTTGTATCGGTAACTAATGTGGCAGAAGATTTCACAGACACAGAATGTCTAAATTTTGATTTGGGATACCAATGCCAAAGTCACAAGACTTTGGACAACACTTTCCCTAAACCAGCACCTTGATAGAAAAGTGTCCAGAGGAATCACACATCTTCCATAAAGTTTAAGGCCATCATCATATTTAATCTCTATTTATTTATTATATTTATTATAGCATGACCTTTCATAGACACACTTTCTCAGATGCATGGAAGGCAATATATTGTACAGTACATATGGATGGGAGTTACACAAGGCAGTGAGGATACAGAGGCCATTTCCTCACTACAGCCTCATCCCAGCATGAGGAGGCATTGAAGCCAGTCCATGATGTGTGCACAATGTCGTTGTGGTCCTGCTCCTGTCATGTCCCTAGCCATTGCAATCACATGTTATACTATTGCTGGAAAAAATTGGTAATAGGTCCCTTTCGCATGACAATCATGTTGATTGGGACTGTGCAGGAAGGGTGGAAGCGCTATCAAAGTGCTACCTTCCTCAGTCCAGCACCGGAAGAGGCCAGCTGCACTGCAGAAGGAAGGAGTGTGTCCCAAATGCTACCATCTGCCAGACAGCTACAGAGGGAAGCATTCGGGACACGCTCCCATCCCAACAATAGCACTGCCGGGATGACTCCAAGACATTGTGGGATGCAGATATGGTGTGGAAAGGGCCAGAATTTAAATGCAAAATATCCTGTACACAGAACCACGGCTTCAGGAGCTGTCTCTCCATAGTACAATCCAACTTTGCTGGGGAGTTTATGGAGAGTTTTTAATGAGTCATATGTGATTTTCTGATCACAATAGAATAAATCAATAGGCATCACTGGGGAGATATTTGATGGTCTACATGTACATGTTTGTCTGCATATGTGAAAAGAGAGGGAGAGAAAGGTTGTAGTCTCATCTGTTAGAAGCACAGAAAATATCAATTAATACATCCATTTAGAGTTGCTTCTGCACATATTCAATAATGTTTTCCCAAATGATAAGAAAATTGGTAATTCTTAGAGGAGACGTGAACTTCATTTGATTTTAGAAGAAGATCAGTTGTGTCCCATGGTAGTTACTGTTTCAAAACAAGAGATATGGATTTACAAGGAGGCATTATTTCATCTCTAGTAGAGTGACCTTTTCTCCTGAGTTTATTGTCTTTTCCAAGGTTTTTAATGAATATGGGAAGATTAGTTATTTTGCCAAACAAATTTAAAAATTCCCTCATGCCCTGATTTCTTTTGCCTGCATGCTATATGTTCCAATTGGCTAATTCAAGTTTTGCATTTATTTATGAACTAATTCCTACCATTGAATGTATAATTCATAAGAAGATGTGTGGATTTATAGTTGAGGCTGCCTTTTCAAGGCAAGAGCTATTTCGTACAAAGAATTTATTACTGCAAGAGGAGATTTTTTATGGTGGGGCAGATTGCTGTAAAACAGGTAGCATGTAGTAAACTTCAGCACATCCTTGTACCATACAAGTTTAATACTTTTGTTGTTATTTGTCACCAAATTGGCTTCAATGTAGGGCAATCATGAATGAGAGACCTCATGCCTTTTACCTAAAAATAGCCTATGATGAGACAATTCAAAAGGAGCTTAATAGTACAGATGCATTATTTTGCAGCCAGATTTATGTTTTATTTATGTACTTTCTAAAGCCCAAGAAATTTTATATCATTTGAAAAAGAAGATGCTAGGAGCAATAATTGCCATCTCAGAGATATTCATTCTCTGAAAACTGATATAGAATTGTAGCTAAGAGCATGATCATGAGTCATGAGATGTTAGATTCAGGTTTTAATAAGGTTGCCAGATCTTAGGGCATAGGCTGAAGTTTCACGAAATTGCTATGCCTCTCTGGCAAGGAGAAACGTTTCAGGGCAAGCAGCAGAGGAAGAAGAAAAAGTTTTTCTTGTATATGAGGTGGGTTTAAAACCTAGGCACCCAGCACCTATCTGCTGACAGGGCTCTCTGGCTCAGTTCAAAGTTGTTTATATCTGGGTTGTGCTTGTGCAATAAATAGTAAACTAAAAAGCCAGGTCTGAGGAGAGGGGACTGAGGACAGAGTAGATGAGTTCATACAAGTGAGCCCATTCTGCCATTTGAAGCAAGGCAGGAATAACACCAGCATCTCCACTGGTAAGTTTTCTTGCTGTCTAGGTCTTGGCAGCAGCACCACAAAGCTGGCGGAATGGACCAGAGGCTGGTGGCTATCCTTCGACAGGCAGTTCAGGGCTTGAAAAACTCTGTGTGTCACATTTCTATAGGTAAGGCTCATGGGCCTAGAATGGGGGTGCAGAGGGGCTCGAGTCTCCCAAAGGCTAAAGTGATCTGGCAAAATTGGTCCAAGAAGAAGCCTATGTAGTAGAATCCCCTCATGAATTATCAGTCAGAAGTGTTCTAAATGATCAAGTGCACATGCATTTGGTGTGCATGCATGCACACACTTACACACACACAAATTAAGGCAGCTATCATAATTAAGCCATCCACAGGATAACAAAGGCTGCATGCAGTCTATCCTGCATACACTTGTTTGGGAGTTAGCTCCACTAAACAGCTGGAGAGGATTTCTAAATATACAGTGTGCTTTTAAGAGTCTTCATATTTAAGGACAAGGTGATAATGGATGGACAAAGAATTTTGCTCTTTTCTTGACTGTGCTCTTGGGCACAATGACTTCTTGTGTGATGCCTTACAGAGATCCCAAGAAGACTGCTCTATTCTTAGTATCTCTCAAAAACAACTATACCCTTTAGTTGTTTCAATAAACTGCAGGTGGGCTAACCTTCTGGAGCAGGAGAATAGGGTATGGGAGATTGCAACAACCATTTTTTATTTTGTGGGCTGGAGAAAAATCCAAAGGAAGGCCTTCTACAAAACTGTGATTCAGAGTCATCCTTCTTGAGTGTTATGATTGTAGTGTAATTTTTGTTTACATATGTTTTGAAGCTAATTTATCTAAGTCCTTTAGGTCTTTGGGACATTTTATGTCTCAGATCTGAGTTGCAGAACCATCAAAGGCATCCCAAGGGTCATTTAGTCCAATCCCTGCAAGTGCATCTAGAATAAAGCATTATGCTGCCTCAGAGTACAGTGGAGTCTCCTTCTTTGGAGGCTTTTAAACAGAGGCTGGGTGGCCAGTGACCTTGCCAGTGATAATATAGGCAGAAGAAGCCTGTGTTGTACAATAATGCAGATGCCCTTGGATCTCTCTGAAATTTAAAATGCATGTTAAGTTATAATGACAACCTGCTCAATCACCACAGAAACAATTTGTTGTTCTTGTTGCTGTTATGCACTGTCAAATGGGCTTCAGCTTATGACAATCCTGTGAGTGAAAGACTTTCAAGAGATCCTGCTATTAAAAGCCCTACTCACTCTTGCAGACTCAGGGCTGTGGCTTGACTGAGTCAATCTGCCTGTAATTTAGCATTTCCCTTGTCCTACTGCCTTCCATTCTACCAAGTATTATCATTTTTTCCACTAAATCATGTCATCTCATTATATGCCCAAAGTGCTATAGCTTCAGTTTAGTCATTTTGGCTTCCTATTAGGGTTCTTGCTTGATTTGCTGTAAAGCACAATTATATCCACAGAACTCTCCTCCAGTGTCACATTGTGAAAGAGTTTAATTTTTTTCACATCAGGTTTCTTCACGCTCTGGTTTTCATTTGATACAGAAATAGGAAATACTGTGTCATGGATGATACTGACTTTGGTATTCAAAGATATCTTTAAGGATTTAATTGCCTTCATCATTTACTTTTAAATTGTGTAAATCTTTTGTGATCATTATTTTAGTTTTCTTAACATTATCAGTAACCCTACTTTCTCAGTTTTGTCATTTTTCATCAATAGTTCTTCCAAGTCTTTGCTCTTTTCTGCTAATTGTATAGTATCATCTGCTAATCTCAAACAGTTGATGTTTTTTGGCTCCAGTTATTACATCTCCTTTCTCCATGTCTAATCCTACTTTCCATATGATGTGTTCTGAATATGAATTAAACAGATAAGGTGATAAAATATACCACTATATGACCCCCTTTCTTGCTTTTTTCCTAAGCCCCCAACACTGCAATATGCTGCTAGCAGCTGTACACCTCCATGCTTTGATATGGTTTAATTGGCAAAAAAAATAATAATTGGCAGATATGTTTAATTGGCACAAAATATAAATTATATATACTTATGGCTGGAAAGGTCATGTGAAAGAAAGGGACACTGGCTGGGAGTAGGTCAGATGACTTCAACATGGCCAGGCCATAAGAATTAGCCAAGATAGCCTGACTTAATAAGTCTGAGTTAATTCTATCAATTGTCCAACCTCAAAAAAACAATAGGGTTCCCAGGTGCAGAGGCAAGGAGCTCTGCTGTGTGCATTTCCTACTGAAGCCTGCCCAGAAACCTCACTCAGCCGAGACATTGAAACAATCAGTCCATTCCAGACTCCTTTTGTTTATTCTACCAGAAAGCAATTAACTCACATCCCTTCAAAGAGGAAAACAGAGTATAAAAATCTCCAGTTCTCAGCAACTAACTTTGATCCTTACAAGTTGCTGAACGTCTCTCTGCAAGCTTGCTTCCCAGCTCTGTACTGCCCTTAGACACACCAAGTCTAAGCCACATTGTAGCTTCTTCTTCACTACTCTTTTGGACTGTTAATTATAATCCCAACCTCTCAGCCTCTCTATCCGTAATTTTTCCTCCCTTTATCCTTCAGTTAGCTCTTGTGTGAATGTTTGACAGTTTGTATCTTGTGTGCATGCTTGAGTGAATTCCCCTCAATAAAACACATGTTTAATTTACTTTTGAATCTCTGGCTGGTTCTTTTCCTGCATGAACTCATAAACATTGGTAGAAAGGTCTCTCTAAGTTGTCACCTTCTCGTTAGGCTCCTGATTTTGAACTAATTAATTCCCCACTTTTATATGGAGGTACAGGCATCATAGGGTGGCCCTCATGGCACCTACATTTTGGGGTAACAATGCCTTAATAGATGAGGTGCTCCACTCTGTTAATCATTTTGGTTGCCCCTTTTGTGCCTTTTCCATATCTGCAATAAATCTATTAAATACAATGATCAGAACTGAACACAGTATTCCATTAATAACTAATTAATAACTAATTTCCACAAACAGCTGACACAGAAGTATCCCTGGTCCAATTCCCAATCCTTACCTGCCCCACCTCTGCAACAACACAAAGCCCAGCTCAATGATATCCCAACTTCCTGTCCTCTATCTTTGGGTTTTGACCCTGAAATGCCAGGGAGTGAGAAGGTGGGGACCTGGCAACCATAATATTTAATGAGAACACACACACACACACACACATGCTTTTGAATTCTAATTGATTGTGCACCTTAGCTTAAATTGCAGTGCAGTCATATAACAACAACATGGTTATCTGTGGTTTTAAATTCTTAGGTCCATATTGAATTGCTAGTTCCAACAGAGCAGAGCAATTATGTCAATTGGGTGAGCTACCATTCAGCATTTGAGTCAGTAATTGGAACGAGATTGGAAAGACACCTAAAACTAATTAAGACAGCTTTCTCACAGACCTTTGGAATTCTTTCTTGTGAATGCTTAACCAAAAGTACAAGCAGCAAAGAAACATTTCACTTTCCGGAACATCTGATTTGCTTTGTTCAGCTTTAATCAGCTTTAAACAGAGCCAAGCTTTTACAAAGACCAATCGTAAGCATGCTAGTAATAAATAAATGATTTGCTTCTTTCTTTCTCTTTCTGACTTTTGTATCAACACTTAATGGTACAAATTCTACGTGCAATATCTGGCTGACCTCCGTCTTGTGCCCCCTTTGCTTTCCCAGTTCATCAACCTTATTTCAGCTTATATGCTGTTTTTCACTATATATTGTTCTGTCTCTAACACAAGTAAAAATAAATCGGGCAGCTGTAGAGAACCTTTGGGCCTCTAGATGCTTTGGTCTACATCTCCTATAATTTCATACAATTGATTCTGTTGGCCTTCTGGAAGCTGAAGTTCAATATATGTTGTTGTTGTGTGCCTTCAACTTGTTCACAACTTGAGCAACCCTAAGGTGACCCTATGATGGGCTTTTCTTGGCAAGATTTGTTCAGAGAGCATTTGCCTTTGTCTTCGCCTGAGGTTGAGAGAGTGTTACTTACCCAAGGTCACCCAGGGAGTTTCCATGTCTGAGCAGGGGCTTTGAACCCTGGTCTCCAGAGTCATAGTCCAATGCTATAATCACTATACCACACTGCCTCCCAAAATAGATACATGGCCAGAATTTCCCACCTGAGATAATAGGGTAATAATTGGAAGATGGTTTGTTCTTTGCAATTTAATGTAAGATATGTAAGAAGCTAATTTTCTTGGGGCGCAAAACATTTCTAGGCCATAGTGCATACTGTCCAGTTGTATCTATATTCCCCTGAATGCTAATCTCTTATATCGCTGAATACTTCCATACTTACTTCCAGTCCCCTGCAAACAAACTTCAGAAGTTGAAGGATGAAGGTTCAAAAGGTATGGCCACTACTTAGAATACCTACAAATATCATTGCTTATCAGTCATCCTGACATAGTGAGAATAATTTAAATGAGGCCTAAAAACAGGAAGGACATTTATGTGTTTGACCCTCCATTATTTGGTTTCATGAGGTAGAACACAGTTTGGCTCAATTTGCAGCTTTTCTCTATAACTTACACATTTACATTTTAGGAAATTCATGGGCAGAGTCTCTGATAATTTGTGAACAGGAATCAGCAACAGGATTTTGGCCACTGGCAGGATTATAGGTTGAAGTTAATGTGATTATATAGTCTGAGGATGCACTATAGTATTGTTTATGTATCTATCTCATCAGTTATCGGGGGAAGGTCACTAATATTAAATAATATATTGGGACAGTGTTTCTGTTTGTACTCTTTTCATAAATTATAGTCAGAAGAAAATGTTTTCAGAATACATATTACATTTATTGCACATTCCAAATATATGCACAGTTGTATAAAATGGTCCCAACAATGCATAACTGCTCAGCAATCTTTTTTTTTCTCTCTTCAGGGGCTGATGTTATCAATTTTGATGGCCAAGGTGTTTTACCATACAGATTTGGACACAAGAAGAAAACACTGAAAACGCTGAAAGATGTCATTGCTCTGAAATTTAAAACCTCTGAAAGTGAAGGTGTAATCTTCCATGGAGAAGGACAACAAGGAGACTATATCACCCTGGAACTGAAAAAGGCCAAACTGGTTCTTAATTTAAATTTAGGTATGGTTTGATTTAAAAAAAAAAAACCCACACAAGCCTATTCACCTTGTACTAGATCAACAGATGCAGCAGTAAACAATCATGTTCTGTAGTTTTATGTTTCCTATTCTTATGAATTCTTCACAAGAAAGAGCTGAAAAACAGTTTTGATGTGTATTGAGCAACCTTTTACACATTTACAATGAACATAGATTGGTGTCTAGAACTTTTGTCTCATAACGGGATCAAGTATATTCTGGGAATCTTTTAACCTCATGGTCCTCAAAACTCTGGTACCAATGAAAAAGGAACAGTCCCAAAATATCCAGGAGACTGTGCTCTGCTGCAGAACCAGAGAGGGAACTACATACCAGGCCATAGTTCTTGCCTGAAGCCCTCTATCACAAATTTGTGGAGAGTACTGAGGCAGGTCAGTGAGGATCTGCAAGCAAGCTCCAGTAAAGTCCTGGATAAAGCTTTATTCTGTATCCCGAACCATGGTTCTTCCTCTGACAACCACTAATATCAGGAGACCAATTCCTGACATCAAACGGTTTTTATGAATTATATCAATGGGATAATTATGGTAGTTATTAAAGAAAAGATACAGAAGAGAGTATGTACAGCATGAAGGCTAGCATGATGCTCCCTTATGAAGTGAGTGAGATGTCTTCAACAAACTCTTCCGCTAGCACAGAATTTGTAGTTGCAAGTGACCAATGCTATCTCCATATAGTGCTCCACATAGTCACACGATGGGGACATGTTAGAAGCAGTGCAGAAGTCGTGCTTTCACATGACATCATCGAGGCCTGGCATCCAATGCATCCCCACCTCCCATGATCATGAGATATTTGCTTAAAGGAAGAAATCCATTAAGCACCTGTGATCCCATGAAGCTCCCATCACTGCTGGCCATGCTGAAGGGGTGGAAGCACAAGCATGCACTTCCTTCCCCAGTGGAACATGGGAAACAGGCTGGTTGCATTGCAGAAGGAAAGAGCATGTCACTCGTGCTCCCTTCCACAGCGAGCTGGCCAGGTGTAGAGGGGAGCATTTGTGTTGTGTTCCCTTCCTGGCAAAGGTGCTGCCAGGAGTGTGACAGGAGGACAGTGGTAGGAGGTACAGTGTAGAAATAGCCTAAATCAAATACATATGTGTTTATGACATATATTTGTGCATTTAGGTATAAAATGCAGGTGAGGAACTTAGAATTTTATACTAAATGGAGCAAGGAGGGCATTACTCTAAGCTAATCCCCAGCTGAGCTCCATTACAAGAATCAAAGAAGTTGGGTTAAATCATTTTAAAGCACCAAAACTTAATGAAGGTAAGACAGGGGATGATTTTGCTCCTCATCTCCTCATATTCCATTTGGTATAAAAATTAACCCAACCCTACATCTGCTTTATAGCCATATGAGCAAGTGTTTAATAATAATCACAGTGACATATTGCTTGACCCTAGGCTGATTCTTGTCCTGTAGCTACAGATTCTTTCATTTTCTAGTTATACACTTAAACTTGCTGATATGGGCAAATAACCTTTAAACATGCTAACATCCTTAAAAGCCTTTTAATATGCTTAGCAGGTAAGCAACTGTAATGCATACCTGGACCTGCACAATGAACAATGCTGCAGAGGAAGATAACTATTTGATGGCCTCCATGTTAAGAGACCAGTGTGATGGGTGATTAGCACTTGGTGCCAGATCACAGCACATGGCAGGGGAGGACAATAGGCTATTTAAGTCTGGTCATTTCAGCTTGACCCACTCTCCTGCACTTAGTGCAGTGTGAGATTCATCTAGTCACTTTAGTTTGTTTTTTCCCCCACTTTTTACCTTTGCTTGCTTGCTTGCTTTCTAATGCCTATTCCATACTGTATCTGCAGGACTTGGACAATTGGCTTAGGGTAGTGTCATTAAATAGGCTTTTCTCTGGCATGTAGCTGAGGTGGGGGAGAATATCAGACTTTGATGACCACTTTTTGGCACCTTTTTGACATGGAGTAGGGGTCTGAAATAACTTTTTAGGGCCCTGTAACCATGGTTACACTTGAGGCTAACCTGGGATACAGACTCTCACTGGTAGGGCCCTGTGGTTTGGGTGGGAGTTCCCTATGTTACTTTTCAATTATGCCAAGCCACTGAGCAAACAATAATATTTGGATTGTCCTCAGGGCTGAGGTGTTTTTCCCAAAGGAAGGTTGAGTCATGGGGTGGCCTCAGCTGGACCCACATCAGATTGTTCCCCTGTCTTAAATAGGTTAGGTCAAATAAAGTGGCCCTTATTTAACCCAGTTTTCTGTGTCTGGTCTCATTATTTCATAGTTGATCATCAATTTCTCAGCTTATATGTGAAACCAAATATTCAAGACATTGACATCTCCACACAGAACAATGGTGGAACTTTGACTAACTGTGCTAAAACCAACTCTGGAGCTTGGTACATATGTTTTTCACAGAAGTGCTCTTACAGATGTAACTGATGAATAGGTGGGTGCCTTAAGCAACTTGAGATATGAGGATTCCATACTGAGGCCTCTACAGGCATTCAGTACGAAGACTGATCAATGGTGACATGACTCCAGTGACCCTACCAACAGTCATCTTCAGAGAGCATCTCCATATCAGATTCTTCCAGCTGTATGGAGAGAGCTAAAGAACATGAATAAACCTAGAGAGCCAGCTTGCTATAGTTGTTTGAGAGTATGACCCTGGAGACCAGGACTCAGTTGCCTGCTCAGACATGGAAACTCAGTGAGTGACCATGGGCTCTTCATGTATTCTCATCCCCAGAAAACCCCATGATAGGTTTGCCTTAGGGTCATAAGTTGGAAATGACTTGAAGGCACACAACAAAATCATCAAGTTGCCCCTGTTCCCTCTTTTATGTAGTTCCTCCAGAGTATAAGTTTTCACTGAAGAACAGCAGTGCAGGTTGTCTTCAATTCCAACATTTAAATCAAAGCTTCAGAATATTTTAAATACTTTCAATACTTAATGGATTAATCCAATTGGTTTCTTAAAAATGAACCTGGTTTTGAAAGCTGTTAGTCAGATTATTAAATGACATCAGTGGATTCCATTATGACAAATAATTCACAGTTTCTTGATTTATTATTTATTTATTACTTTGAGTGGGTGATAACTTTGGCTATTTTTAATAGTTTTACATTTTTTAAAGAATGTCACCCTACCATTACAAGGTGAGGCACTTCACCTCTACTGAGTCCAACTAGTACACAAAGTCCTCACCTCTTGATGCCCCATTATCTGATGACTTGCTCTTTGGACACTTCCAAATTAAGGACAAGTTTCAGCTTAAATACTTATCATAGTCTGTAAAATCCTAGAATCATAGAAACGTAGAGTTGGAAGAGACCACACGGGCCATCCAGTCCAGCCCCTTTCCATGCAGGAATACCCTCAAAGCACTCCCAACAGATGACCATCCAGCCTCTACTTAAAAACCTCCAAAGAAGGAGACTCCACTACACTCCGAGGCAGCATATTCCACTGCCAGACAGCCCTGACCATCAGGAAGTTCTTCCTGAGGTTTATGTGGACTCTTCTTTCCTGCAGCTTGAATCCATTGTTCCTTGTCATAGTCTCTGGAGCAGCAGAAAACAAGCCCTCTCCTTCCTCTACATGGCATCCCTTCAAATATTTAAACATGGCTATTGTGTCCCCTCTTAACCTTCTCTTCTGCAGATTAAACATACCCAGCTCTCTAAGTCTATCCTCATAGGGCATGGCTTCCAGGTCCCTCACAATTTTGGTCGCCCTCCTCTGGACTTGCTCCAGCTTGACCATGTCCTTCTTGAATTGGGGTGCCCAGAACTGGACACAGTATTCAAGATGAGGTCTAATCAAAGCAGAGTAGTGTGGTACCAGTACCTCCCTTGATCTAGACACCATACTCCTATTGATGCAGCTGAGAATTGCATTGGCTATATGAAGGATAAACTATTATTATAGCTGTAAGTGCAATATGTATTTGAGAGGGGAAAGTTCTGATTTTACAGTATTACTGGATTATGCTGTCTCCAATGAAAAAGGAATTACCTTGGGAAAGGATAAAAAAATAAAAGTGTTGATAGCATAATGCCTCTATATGATTGTGTGTGTGGGGGGGGGGTGTGCGCCTGTGTGCGCGCCTGTGTATTTATGATTATGAAATATACCATAGTTGGAATACCTTATACAGTTCCGGTCATTGCCCCTGAAAAAAATATTATAGAAGAGGCCAATTAAAACAGAATGGAGTAATTCCTCTATGATTAATGGTTACAGTGCTGCTTAAAAAAGGGTGAATAATGGTGGGGGACATGATAGAGCTATATAAAAATATGAAAAAAGATGGTCAGAAGAAATCTCCTCTTCCTCTATGTGGACCTAGTATTATCCATACTGGGAATGATGGGATGAAACATAATGATGCAAAATTCCAGATAGATTAAAGGAAAAATCTGTTCATACTCTACTTTATCAAATTCACTTCCACAAAATTCAGTGATGATTACTGTCTTAAAGATGGGTTTAAAGGAAGATTAGAAGGATAAGACTAGCATACGGTTCCTGATTATGGCAATATATTAGAGATATGAAGAATTTGTTGTTGTGTTGTGTGTTTTCAAGTCATTTCTGACTTATGGCAACCCTATCACAGGTTTTGTTGGGCTGAGAGTGTCTCACTCAGATCACTCAGACAACAGTAGCATGGGGAATTGAACCCTGGTCTCCAACCCTCAAACTATTACACCACACTGGCTCACTGTGTGAAGAATACTTGTTAATATTCCCATCCTTGAATAAAAAGACACTCTTGACATTCAAGGAAAATGGAACCAGTCACAAGATTCTTCACACTTTAGGATTTTTGTGAGGAAATTCCATGTGTAGATTTCCTCCATTTCTGTGTAAAAACTAGTATTCTTGCACAGTGTTTAGTGCATTTTGTGGAACACACTTTATGTTCAAAAATACCTTTTCTATGGGAAAATCATTGATAGTCTTGCACAAATGAATTTTATTCGTTGAAGTCCCAAAGTATCCATAGTGCTCAATAATTGCAGGAAAAAAACCCTAATATTCTTACAAAATGAAGAAAATTACTGAAATTATTTCTTCCTCTATGCGGGAATGAAATAAGTGAAGGTTTTTATCCCTGCTATGTATCATCCAGTGACCAAAGGCTGCATAACATCACAGGGAAGGCTATTGCCCCCATCTTGTTTATGAGCTCCTATAGCTCTTTAGTCTGATGCAGTGCATTTCCTATGTGCTTATTAAGATCACCACTAATAGGTGTGATTTTCTTTGTGTTCTTGGTCTGAAGGTCATCATGCAAATAATGACAGCATAGCTTTATTCAACACAATTTTTTTCTGGTAAATGCCATTGGAATTCTAATCATTTCCATTCCTTTTCCTATACTTTTCTCAGTTCAGTCATGCAGTTATCAGTATGATAAATGACATCTCTTACGTATGTGCTTAGCGAGGTGAGAATATATACTTTCAGGTCAGAATTGGGGTTAGGAAAGGTCTACTGTGAAAAAAATTAGATACCAAGAATCTTTTAACATGAAGTTTAGAACAAGTTGCAGTCACAGCAAGAAAAAAAAAAGGATGTTACTGAGCAACATGGCTCACATGTCACTTACTGCTCTTTTCTTTTCTTTTTTCCCTCCCAGTGGAAAATCTTGTTACTGGATTCCAGTGACTAGATATTGTTTTCTGACAGTATAATTACAAACAATTGAGCTATTCTTGATGGAATCAGTATACCTTCAAATACTATATGCTAGGAAAAAACCAGAATGCTCTAATTGTATGCTTCTTAGAGCATTTTGGATTTGATGGCTCTTTCATCTGATCTGGCAATGTAATTTTTGACCGAACTTATAAATTGTGTTTTAGAATTCACTGGATCTATTTCTGTTTGACGATGTATACTTGTTATACAGCTGAAAATAGTTTCCCTTTGAGAAAACAGTATTACTTCTCTAGGGATATAGAAAGTGGCCTTGTACCAAATTATACAGATCTGACAGTTGCACCAAGTCAGATAGGTCTGTCTAACTCATGTTCTCTACACTCCCTGTCCAGCGTTGCAGTCAGAAATCTTTCCTAGCTTTGCCTAGAGATGCCAGATATTAAATGTATATCGTACATGCTGTGTCCACTGAGTAATAGCTCTTCTTTTAATTGAATGCATGCTTCATCATCATTTCTCACTGTACTAAGTACTTCAGGAAATGTATGTGGTTTTCTGTTTTGATTTGTTTTAGCTACCCTAGGTGACCCTATCATGAGGTTTTCTTGACAAGATTTCTTTAGAAGAGCTTTGCCATTGCCTGGATCTGGTATTTGGGTCTCAAGGTGACCTCTACTGGACAAGTAGCTGTGATATTCAGTGGGTTCAGTGTGGTTAAGTGTGGTCTGTCCTTCTTGTTACTTGCTAAATTAAACTAAAATTCCCTCTTCCTAACTGGCCTTATCTCTTTTTCTACTTGGCCTTGCCTAATATAACAAATATGCTTCCATGATACATGCTTTGCCGCATTGGCTCCCCTTCACAGTATTCCATGAGCTGTGATTGGCTGGCTGTACCAAGGTTTGCCTTGATACATCACAGCATTAGCCTTCTTCCCCAAGCCCAGTGTTCTTGGGAGATATAACAGTAGGATGCAATACATATACTCTAAATTAAAAACTGACACAATCAAGGCAAGAAATCTGTCCTTTTAGGAATGGCCCTCAAGACAACAGCTGGCTGTGTGCATGCTTACATGAAATTTGTTTTTTCACTTATGGTCACAGACAACAGAGTATCCATACAGCAGATACCACTCATTTGGGGCCTGGGACACTTCACAATTAAATCCTTTTTATGTTCCTAGTGAGAAGAATATTTCACCCTTACTTCCACTCCCAGAATACTCTGTTACTGATCTCAGGGTGGCCATTCTTGAACAAAGGATTTTTTTTTATTAATTTTTTATTTGAGGGAGTTTATACACAATACAAGTGCTTAACATTATTTCTATATTATACAACAATCTTACATTAATTCTCCATTAATTCCTTTCCCACTTTGTTAACAAATGTACATATTCATTTATATATTCCAATCCCCCTTTCCTCTCCCTCCCTGTCTTCCCTTCCCTCCCTTTCCCACCCTCCTCTCTTACCTTAATAAAAACCATCTTTCCCCTCCCAATACTCCCCCTTCCCTCTCCCTACCCTTTCCACTCCTTCTTCCACGTTTTCTCCATTCCAAACTCTTTATTCTCTTTCTTAAACTAAACCTCCTTCATGTGAAGTCTTTTTTGTTGTTGTTGTTGTCTCTACTTCAATTAATAATATTTTCCTCTCTCTCTCTGAATTCCCACCTTACCTTAGCTGTTACCCTACAATTCCTTTATTGTATTCTTTACCTCTCTTCTCATTTCTCTTTCACCCATCTAATAATACCTTGCCACTGCCTTTCGAATTGTTGAATTGAATTACCTTTTAAACTGTTGGATAGTTTTTCCATTTCCATGATGTCCATCACTTTTAATTTCCATTCTTCTTTTTCTTCTTTCCAATATTTCGCATAGTTCAACCTCGCTGCTGTTATTAAATTTAACAATACTTTCTTTTTCTTCTTCATTTCACTCTTCTCTTCAATCATATTTAATAAGTATATCTCCAGTTTCATCTCAAAATTCATTTCCAGTAACTTGGTTAAACTATCATGAATTTTTTTCCAATATTTTTTTGCTATAGGACATAGCCGCCATGTATGAAAGTAGGTTCCCATTGTTTTTCCACACTTCCAGCATTGCCCGCTTCCTTTTCCTGTTATTTTCTTTAATTTTTGGGGGGTCACATACCATCTATGCATTGATTTGTAAAGGTTTTCTCTTAATGCCAAACTCTGTGTAAATTTTATATCTTCCTTCCATACTTTTTCCCATTTTTCTAATTCTATATTTCGACCTAGGTTTTGCGCCCATTTTATCATATAATCCTTAATCTGTTCCTGCTCCAATTCTCTTTCCAATAAAATTTTATAAATTTTTGAAACTGTTTTTTTCTCCTTTTTCATTAAGATTTCATCCAATTTATTCTTTTCCCTTTCCCATCCTCTATTTTTCAAATCCATTTTATACCTTTCTTTTATTTGCCGATAAGAGAATCAATCTAATTCTATATTCTGCTCTTTAAATTCTTCTCTACTCTTCATTTCTGGTATTCTTCCTTCCCATCTTATTATATCCGTATATCTTAGTATTCCACCTTGTCTTGGTCCTGTTATTCTAAATGCTTCTTGGGGTGATGTCCAAATTGGTAATTTACTGTAAAATTTCTTGTTGATCGTCTGCCACACTCTCATCAAGGCTCTTCGAATGTAGTGATCTCTGAATTCCCTATCTATCTCTGCCTTGTTATAACATAAATATCCGTGCCATCCAAAATTTACGTTAAATCCTTCTAATTCCAATAATTTATCATTTTCCAATTGTATCCATTCTTTTATCCATTCTAGACAGCATGTTTGATAGTATATTTCTAAATGTGGTAGTCCGAATCCTCCTCTCTCTTTACTATCTTGTAGTACCTTCATTTTTATTCTTGGTTTCTTCCCTGCCCATATAAATTTAGATATTTCTTTATTCCAACTTGTAAATGTTTTTTTATTATTAATTATTGGGAGATTTTGGAACAGAAACAAAATCTTTGGGAGCACCGTCATCTTTATAGTATTTATCCGTCCTAATAATGAGAGATCCAATTTATTCCATTTCTGCATGTCTGATTTAATCTGATTCCAAGTTTTTTGATAATTATTTTCATAAAGTTCAGAATTTTTCTTTGTAATATAAATGCCCAAATACCTAACCTTTTTCTCAATATTAAATCCCGAGATTTCTTTCAACTCGTCTTCTTCTTTTTTGGTCATATTCATTGTTATTAATGATGATTTATTCTTGTTTATCTTAAGACCCACCACCATTCCATATTCTTTCAATTCTTTTAGCAAATTGGTCATTGTTTCTTTTGGATCTTCTAAAAATACCACCATGTTGTCCGCGAAAGATCTTATTTTATATTCATTCTTCTTTATTCTTACCCCTCTTATCTGACTTGATTCTCTAATTTTATTACTCATAATCTCCAATGTCAGAATAAACAACAGCGGTGAGAGTGGACATCCTTGTCTCACCCCCTTTGAAATCTTAATCACTCTAGATCTTTCTCCATTAATCACCAAATTTGCCCTTAAACAAAGGATTTGTAAAGGGAGACTGGGAAAACAAAAGCACTGGATTACAGACAGTAGTTTAAATTAGAGAGCCAGCATGGTGTAGTAGTTTGAGGACTGAACTACAACTCTGGAGCTAGAGTTCGATTCCCCACTCTGCCATGGAAACTCACTGGGTGACCTTGGAGGCATCTCACACTCTTGGCTCCAGAAAACCTCTGATAGGATCACCTTGGTCATCATAAATTGGAAACAACTTGAAGGCACAAAGCAACAACAAGTTTAAATTATCTTAATTGTTGCTGTAAATAAGAGAAGAGGTCTTTTGCACATTTGTTAATTTGCCTTGTATCACCAACATGTATGTGCCCATATCATTTTCCATTTAATTTCTCCTTAACCTCAGTATTTACACTCACCCATTTGTAGCAAGTATATATATAGTACTACTTTTTCTTCCTCAAAACATCATCATCATCATCATCATCATTCATTCATTTATATATATATATAGTGCCATCAGGGTACATGGAGCTTTACAATTAAAAGAATAACAAAACCAGCTAGCCCTGCCCAAGATATACTTGCCACTGCACATACTTGTGCACACACACACAGAAGAAGGAAGGAGTAATATAAATATAAAACTATGCAATACAATTGTAAAACAAGGTATTCAAACAGAAATGCAAAAAAAAATGCAATATAATATAAACCAAACTGACAAATAATTGTTGTTGGGTGCCTTCAAGTCATTTCAAACTTATAGAAACCCTGAGAAGAACGTATGATGGGTTTTCTTGGCAAGATTTGTTCAGGGGGGTGCCTCTGCCTTCCTCTGAGGCTGAGAGAGTGTGACTTCCCCAGGTCATCCAGTGGGTTTCCATCACCAATTCAAAGCCTGGTGTCCATAGTTGTAGTCCAATTCTCAAACCCCTACATCATGCTGGACCTGACAAATACATATACTCGAAATGTAAAAGATTATAAAACAATATTAAACTAAAATTTCAAAAGCTTTGAAAACAAGGAAGTTTTTAATTGAGATTTAAAAGTAATGACAGAATGAGTGGTCTGCAATAAATGCATACATTTCAACACTGGACAGCAAACTGGATATTCACCTGGCCTTTCATACCTCATAGTAGCTATGATCTGTAAAAACACTCTTCAGCTTGACTAATCCTTCTGCAGCAGACTTCCTGCCACAGACCAGCCACGTGAAAGTCTCTCAGTGGCACTAAATTTCACGAACATTGTCTATGATGATGCTGAAAATTTCACCTACTACCCAAA